>NQII01002869.1:0-46504 GCA_002778355.1 Clitarchus hookeri
AAGTGTTTCAAGACCCAGCATGCTAGAGGCGACTGCAATCGGCCCAAGGCAAATTGTGAAGTCTGCTTCGTCTACTTCTGCTGGTGCTGATGTATCTGAAATTACATTCATTTAAATTTAAATTACCTTATTTTATATCAGTGTGACTCTTCCAAAGTAAAATAATCTGATTTACTCACGTAGAGGTAACGAATATTTTATACATGAAAATAATATATAGTCAGAAATAGCATATTTATTCCATTGATTTTTGTCAAAAATGAGTTAAAAGCTGATAAAACTCTTAGGAAAGTTCAAAAATGTATCAAAGTTTCAATTTAGCAAGCAGAAAAAAAATATGTTTTTGGCATATATGTGCCATACTTCAGAGCGCAAAATAAAAGGATTCCCTACCATAAAATAAAATTTTCCTTTATCATCGATCTTGTGATATTGTCATATTTACATGGATGGTAGTATAATAATTTTAGGTTTCATTTAAATTAAGTAGGGTTTCCTGGCCTAATATAAAATCTACATTGCGATATAACATTGCTATTACCAGTAGTGCTAACCAGGGCGGGACAAAGAGCAAAACCAAACTTTTCAAAACATCTCTTAACGATGGCATATTTTATTTTCAGCACTATATATATTTGTACATATATATATATATATATATATATATAATGGTGAATGTCTTAAAATGAACACGAGTTGATTTGTTAAGCAAATATATATTTCCTATCAGAAAAACTGGGTGCCATACAAGACAACCTATAAAGATTTATACAGCATAAATTATATAAACAGTGAAGGTCACACCTGAATAAGAATATTTTTTTACCTTAATAACATTTTCTATCGCAAAATATTTTGGCCTCTACTGATTATTTTTGAACACACATACAGCCATTTACAATAGAAGGTGTCCATTGAAAGAGCTAATTATAGTCAGACCAAATTTAATAAATATTATATTCTAACTGCTGAGAGACTCCCAAATGTTCCCTTTAAATTCATGGCTGGAAGGGTCTGATAACACTTATCTAATCATGAAGTCCATGAGCCTGCAATTTTCACTGGCATGTAAATAGTCCCAACAATATTACTCCCCTTCTCGATCAGGGACTTAACATGATACATTTTTAATTTCGCCAATCAGAAGTCTGAAATATAAGAAGATAGAAACTTTCTCCTGTAAATATCATCACATGCCACCTTGTGGCGCTTCTGCACGACAAATATCAAACACATCAGGGTGGCACTAGCGCTGCTGGTGGTGAGCTTGGAGACTCTTCGCCGCGCCAGCAGTATAGCTCTATGCGTGGTGTGAAACCATCGGAGGTGTCACCTTGTCAGTGCTGCACCAACTTGACCGGCCACCATGTCTGCCTTGCCCAAGGCGGCACAGGAAAAAGACGTGGTGTTTCCGTTCCAAACGTTAGGGCATTTGCTTCACTTAGTCACATATCATTTTGCAAAAATTGGCGAAAATACGTGTGTTGATATTATATGTTTTAGACGGATTGCTAGGCAGGCTGTATGTAGCTGGCAGGCGGAATATTAAAAGAAAATGCGAAGCCCCATCTAAACATATTAATGCACACTCTTTACCGGATTAATTAATAATCTATCTAATCACAGAGTTTTGCTGTGTAAAATTCAATACAAATATCAAGAAAAATTATTTATTGCCTTACACAGCTGCAGGCAGTGCATTATACTAGAGACATTGTCACATGCAATGTTCTGAAAATTTATATATTTATTTTCTTTATCGATAATTTTGACTATTGGCAGATAATATTCTTATTAGACACATTTTTAACTAACAAAGAGATTAATCAAATCTCATGTGAGCAGTTTTACCACGAGACTGCCGAGCTGTCTCCTCTGCATGTACATCACAGGGAAGGCGTCGTCCTTGGACAGTCCAGGCAGGACCCTTCATTATGGACCTCCTTTCTCGCCTCATTCCAGCCATGGTGTGCCTGCAAAACTTATACGCAAACCAAAAATATTGTCAATAACACAAGAAGCATGAAGTTGTAATAAGAGTTATCTGCCCTACTTTTGATAAAAAGGAAATTATATCATTAATATAAATAAATCAGCGTTAAATTCCTTAGCGGTAAATTAAGTAATACTTGTATGTTAATTTCACACAACGAATTACTTGAATTTATTGAATATATAACGTATATGGCTACACTAACTGTATAATATTAATTACATAAGGCTCTTAGTGTGTCAGGAATATGCCGGCGCACAAACCGAGGCGTAGAAGTTATTTTTACATGTTGAACTCCTAAACAACATCGAATCTCACGTTACCTTGTTTTTATGGGATTCGCTGCATGATCTCTTTACCAGACTAACACTTTTCTTCTGCAGGTGTATAGTAATTTAATTGTTCTGTTATTGGTCTGCGGTTTCAAATACTAGCCATTTTATCATTGTTAGGTATACTGTGTAGTGCTCATTATCTTTGTTTAAACAATTGTAACTGATAACCATGTTCTGTTACGGTAGACCAACAATACCTAGAGTGCGTTAGATCACTTTTTCCACAGGCAGTGAATGAAGAGGTAACACTTCCTACAACCCTCCATGTGGCTTCACAGGTAATACTGAGTGAAGATAAATATATCTATCCTGAAGAGGAAGCAATATCTCACACTATCCATCTTCGCCCAAATGCTCTGACGAAATGACAAAGTGTGATGATGTCTATATTGAATTTCCAGTTGTACTTCTTACCAAATATTCTACAATAATCCTTAGTGTAGTCACTTGAGAGCCACATGCCAGTAGCTAGCTATACGGAAGGTACTAAACAATGAAACTACCGTCCATTTATTTCTTCTACTCATGGTTGCTGAATCTTTCTGGTTGACAATGGGAATGCACCACATGAACATTTCTGTGGTCTAAATTATGGGTCTTGCCACATTTTCTTTTTATTTTTACTACAGGGGTAAGGAGAATTTTCCGTAGCAAATTGTAAAATATCAAAGAAAATTGTAGGAAAAACATTCAAGAGCTTTAAGACGCATTACACAATAAGCAGTATTCATTACATTAGCCACCTAGTAGTGATGATGGTGTTGTTGCTGTTCATGCATATCTTGTCCGACTATGCTATGAATAATGATCGTTTCTTTGTCTCTTCAAGTATGTCCGTAGAGTTTATATTGGGCTACGAAGACAAAGTATTTTAAATGGAAGTGTGGGGCTTAAGCATCAGAGGTGAGGGGTGGCTGTCTTCGGTTCGACTCAAGATAGCTGCCCTACCCAAAGAGCTCTGTGGTTACCCTTCAAACATATATGTATGTACCCAGTAGCCGTATTACTTGTATAGGCATAGGGTATGACAAATCGAACATCTGTACTTATTATTCTGTTTTAGAAATTATTTGTTCATCTGGCAGAGCACCTTTGCACAAAATGTACATCGTTTAAATTTCTTATTAAGGTTAATTATGAAAGTTATTAAAACGATAAGAAAAACTTTAAATAACTGACAAGAAATTGTTTTCAACAAATTAAAAATTACACAATCTTTAATATTGAAATGTGCATCTACTTTTGCGAAACCATGCAGGACTATTTCTCCACACTCTCTCTTTGCCTCTCTCTCTCTCTTTCTCTTTCTTTCTGCTTCTACAATCNCTCTCTCTTTCTCTTTCTTTCTGCTTCTACAATCAAAACTGTTTGCCATACATGTCTATGACTTCAACAATTTCATTTATCGATTTGCCTTTTTACATTCATGACGATAATTCGTGCGTTTTTTAAGTAATGGTTGAATAACGTGAAACCGACCGCCTCCCAGCATCAAGTTGCACTCTAAGCATAGTATGTATNTTTAATATTGAAATGTGCATCTACTTTTGCGAAACCATGCAGGACTATTTCTCCACACTCTCTCTTTGCCTCTCTGTCTCTCTCTTTCTCTTTCTTTCTGCTTCTACAATCAAAACTGTTTGCCATACATGTCTATGACTTCAACAATTTCATTTATCGATTTGCCTTTTTACATTCATGACGATAATTCGTGCGTTTTTTTAAGTAATGGTTGAATAACGTGAAACCGACCGCCTCCCAGCATCAAGTTGCACTCTAAGCATAGTATGTATCCCGATGTCCCTGCCTATCAAGACATACATCCCAAAATAAAAACCTTAATGTTGAATATATTGGGAGATGGGTTAAATTTGGGAGCAGCGAAGAAACAAGAGTAAGTTGTCAACATTCAGTTGTGGGCAGGCAGTCGTGGTCAGTCGTTTGAGAGGAGTTTATCAGCCGCGATGCAAGACAGAGAAGGCAGTTAGGCTAGAGGCAGTCGTATCAATGGCCGGAGTTCGGGCACGGCCCAGATAGTCAGTTGTAATAAGTTGTTCGCAGTCAGTTGTTCAACCGAAATGCGAGTTGTTCGGCGGTACAGCCGCGAGACGAGATAGATGCAGCCGAAACGCGAGAAGCCGAATCAGACAAGGAAGTATTCAGTCGTGTGACGAGAACAGTGCCGAGAATATGAGTAAATTCCCGGAAACAAGTGGTAGCCCATGTCTGAGTGGCACCATTCCCCGAATAGGCGTAGTCATATGCCGTATGGCAACGAGGGGAGCAGTCAGTCAGTCAGTGAGTCAATAGTAACGTCACCGAGGAGAGAACCCAGGAACAGCCGAAACTTCATCTGTAAATTTTCGAGACAAACCCAGTAAAAGTACCGAGAACTTATGATTTCATTTCCGAAAACGTAATGGCAGTTTCCGTGGCCAGGAATGCAGAAACGCGGGCCGGAAGCAGGACGACGAGGAGGACGCACTCTCTAACCAGGAACGCCAGCCGGGGTCGCAGGGAAAGTACAAGTCACAGAAAAACCAATCCAGGACTTCAGAGAGAGACCATCAAAGCCGCAGGAAAAAGCCAACTTAGTACAGCCCGCCAACGAGAGCCAGTCCGAGGGCCTGAGTCAGGGCCACCCAACTCACTATGCCTCAGCTACCAGTCTCGCCAGTGTGTGTAATAACTATGTGACCTTCTGATCAATAAAATCCTGGTGTGTTTAATAACGGAGAATACGAGTATTTGTTTACCCCTAAAGCATCAATCTCAGGTGCCCTTAGTCTGCACCTAAATAATTTAACTATATGAATAACTGGCCACCACCCTGTATAACTCAGGTGGCCTAGTAGCGAATAGTTAACATAAAGTCTCCTGATTACTCTTTCATGCATGAATATTTTTCTATCTAAGCACTTCAAATTTGTGTGTGGTACATCGTCTGTCACATTTTGTAAAAATACATTTACATTGAAAAATGTATTTATTTAAACATCTCTGTAATTTTTTTTATGCTAGTGCTTATATTATAGAACTATGCATTTCTCTAACGCAAGTTTTTTATTTGAACACACAAATTTTTACGAGGTGTAACGTTGTCCCTTATATCCTTCCAGAAATCTATTCTTTAAGAACACGCTCCACCTACTCTCTAAGAGGGAATGTGATCATAGATACCCGAAAGAAAAGAAAAAAATATGCAATAAATATATTTATGAAAAAAATTATATATATATATCGCCTTCACAACCATAATGTTATTATTATCTTGAAGATGCAGTGATAATATGGACATAAAACAGTGTTGATGCGTAAATATCTCTGAAACNTATCGCCTTCACAACCATAATGTGATTATTATCTTGAAGATGCAGTGATAATATGGACATAAACCAGTGTTGATGCGTAAATATCTCTGAAACGATTACCTCAAGTCAGATACCTTAATACGTAAACAATGCTATAGGCTCCTTACACCCGTTCCTGTAACACGCTCTTGCTTATGAAGGTCGAAGATTTCAAATTAATGCAAAATTCACTACCAATTTAAAAAATAGAGACATTAAATTAAGCCCTCGTCGCCCCTTTTTACAAACTTATAAATAATGTCTTCTGTAAAAAACCAGATGCCCATCATCCACAGATAAACTCTAAAGGAGACTGCACATTAAGGCCAGCTGGTCGGGCGTAATTCCTATAATTACTATCCCGCACAGTCAGACAGACGCAGGGATCAACAACCAAGGAACTACAATACATCTCATTCCCTGAGCTTTCCTANCGCCAACGAGAGCCAGTCCGAGGGCCTGAGTCAGGGCCACCCAACTCACTATGCCTCAGCTACCAGTCTCGCCAGTGTGTGTAATAACTATGTGACCTTCTGATCAATAAAATCCTGGTGTGTTTAATAACGGAGAATACGAGTATTTGTTTACCCCTAAAGCATCAATCTCAGGTGCCCTTAGTCTGCACCTAAATAATTTAACTATATGAATAACTGGCCACCACCCTGTATAACTCAGGTGGCCTAGTAGCGAATAGTTAACATAAAGTCTCCTGATTACTCTTTCATGCATGAATATTTTTCTATCTAAGCACTTCAAATTTGTGTGTGGTACATCGTCTGTCACATTTTGTAAAAATACATTTACATTGAAAAATGTATTTATTTAAACATCTCTGTACNGTGTGGTACATCGTCTGTCACATTTTGTAAAAATACATTTACATTGAAAAATGTATTTATTTAAACATCTCTGTACTTTTTTTTATGCTAGTGCTTATATTATAGAACTATGCATTTCTCTAACGCAAGTTTTTTATTTCAACACACAAATTTTTACGAGGTGTAACGTTGTCCCTTATATCCTTCCAGAAATCTATTCTTTAAGAACACGCTCCACCTACTCTCTAAGAGGGAATGTGATCATAGATACCCGAAAGAAAAGAAAAAAATATGCAATAAATATATTTATGAAAAAAATTATATATATATCGCCTTCACAACCATAATGTGATTATTATCTTGAAGATGCAGTGATAATATGGACATAAACCAGTGTTGATGCGTAAATATCTCTGAAACGATTACCTCAAGTCAGATACCTTAATACGTAAACAATGCTATAGGCTCCTTACACCCGTTCCTGTAACACGCTCTTGCTTATGAAGGTCGAAGATTTCAAATTAATGCAAAATTCACTACCAATTTAAAAAATAGATACATTAAATTAAGCCCTCGTCGCCCCTTTTTACAAACTTATAAATAATGTCTTCTGTAAAAAACCAGATGCCCATCATCCACAGATAAACTCTAAAGGAGACTGCACATTAAGGCCAGCTGGTCGGGCGTAATTCCTATAATTATTATCCCGCACAGTCAGACAGACGCAGGGATCAACAACCAAGGAACTACAATACATCTCATTCCCTGAGCTTTCCTANTATCCCGCACAGTCAGACAGACGCAGGGATCAACAACCAAGGAACTACAATACATCTCATTCCCTGAGCTTTCCTAAAAATGCTTTGGAATGAGAAGGTTGCTATCCACAATATTTTCATATCTTGAATATATACCGCTATTACCAACACTAATAAATACCGGTAACTCGCGATGTAATGCGAATGTAAAGAAAACAATTCATATTTTTTTTTGGAAACATCCATTTCCTTGCTATCGTCCGGTCACTGAACTAATATTGGGAATATTACAGTGTTCTGGAAACAGTGCTGGGAAAAACAATTAGATTTGAGATCACGAAGATAGGAATTTGCTGGACTATCAGGCAGCATATCACTCAGATAGAAGGTTGACAGTGGACTGGTTGTTTACTGTGTTGAGTTCAGGGAGAAAACGTGCAAGATAAACGAAACCTAGACGAAGAGAAAGCCAGCATATCTTTGTAAATTGAAAGTTATGGGAGCACACAGAGAAAACCCATATACCCAATATTCGTACACTGAGAAAACACACATTTCCTTTTGCGGTAGCAGAGGTTCCCAGAAAATACACAGTTATCTTCGTGAATGTGAATTAAGTCTTTTTTATATAGCATGTGCTAATGAACAGCTACACATTCTGAAAGCCACGAGCATGTATCTATAAAATAAAAATTCTAACTCTCTCGTCTTTATTCAAACTTCGAACATAACACGAGTTTAATTTATGTCGTCAATATAATCAGTCAGAGAGCGCAGATAGGTAAGACCATCTTGTCTACTCTGCAAANACGAGTTTAATTTATGTCGTCAATATAATCAGTCAGAGAGCGCAGATAGGTAAGACCATCTTGTCTACTCTGCAAAAAATAATTTACGCTCACTCTGAGAGCTATTATTTACATTTAAAAAAAAAATTTTTTTAGACGGATGAGATTCCAAAGATTGACCTCAGGTTTTTTTAATCGCCACATCAGTCCTGTTCTAATTATCACTACAAACTATCGATTCTTTTTTTTCGTTTCCATTTTTTTTTTGGGGTATTTAATTGTTTGGTATTTATATTTAATCAATACGAAAAACATATTCTCCCATCACTCGTAAAACGCCATTCGATATTTTCTAAGACCAAGAGAAAATTAATATATTAATGGTTTTGTTCGTGACCTTGGGTCCCTATGCCATGCCTACCTGAGGTAAATTGCTTAAAACTCTGTACAAACTGCGTATGAATAAACCATACTAAACAAATAAAAAGTAATGTAAGAACATCGCTCAAACGGCTTCCAAATATAAGGTCGTTAATCGAATAGCGAACCTCATATTTTGTCCTGGCTCAGGAATTATTCTTCTTATTCTTACACTTCACTTTTATTATACATCACTGAAACATTCTCCTATCGCAGAGTGAAACAGCAGATTTTTTTTCTAAGTCTTATAGATTAGAGTTGGATATTGCTTAAAATTTTACATCTAGTGTACGTAATAGTCAGAAAATGACAGATAGAGTCCGTTACAATCGATTCGAAACTCATGTCATTAATAAACTTCAAAACCTCTTTTTTAATTCCGACTCGATAATTATTCCTCCAAAAATTCCATTTCTCCCTCGTTATATAGTCCTTCTACCACTGTGTAAAAACCGCACTTTTTTCTAAGTCCAATAAAGATTAGTTTTTTTATGGTTTCTGGTCTCGAACTGGATGCCCTTAACCATAGATATGTCACATGAAATAACAAGGGCTCTTTGGCATATTTTACGAAACAACTTACACAACAGTTCCAAATTTGGAGAATTAGAAGTACTATGGTAGACCATATAAAATTATTTTTTAAGTGCGCCTTACACTTATATTAGTAATGGAGTCTATAAGAACATTTTAGTTTATTGTGCAAGTGACTTTAAATTACATTTGTATACTGTCAGTAATTATCTAAGATAATCATTGAATATGCTTAAACATAACAAATTTATTCTCCATTTATAAGGATCTTTACATAAAAAAATCGAATGTGTACCATATCTCGAAGGCCAATTGACATATTCCCACCAAATAATACACTTAAGTAGTACTACGAAGGATAAGTAAACTAACACGATTTACCTACGCCATTCCTTTTTCAGTGGCATTAATATAAATAATTTATGTTAGTGTGTTATATTTTTAAAAAAATTCAACAACAATTAGCAATGTTTGTATACTAACAGTATTCATTAGAAGCTTCAATTATGGATTTAAATAATTGTTTGCATGCTTTTTGTAGTGCCATGTTAAAAAAAGGGACATTTTTCTATATTTCCGGAACAATTCAACTAATTTTCGCCAAAAGTTTCACAACAGTAGGACTACAGAAGGCGATATACAATTACATGATATAAGTGGGGTCGGAAATCGATTTTCAGGAAGGTGGCCACATAAATATTTTAAACTATTGTCATAATTGTTAAACAATCACACCAAATTCAACAGAATTATGTATGTTAACAGTATACATTAGAAGCATTGTGAACAGAAACTCTGTAAGCGATTAAACACTATCATTCAAAACATTCTACTGGTTACATCCGAATTTGATGTTCCGCATTCTACCTCCATGTGATTAATTGCATGCTTTTCTGGGTTTCAGTCCTGGCTAAGAGGTTTGTGTATTTGTAATTGTATCACTACCTTTGTATCTGTTTCTGGTTTAATCTCTATTGATATTGCTGTCAGAAATACGTCAAAGCCTACCTGCCATCTAAGTTGTTCAGAATTTAATTTATTAGGAATATATATATATATTCTCTAACGTAGAGGATAGTGGGCTTACCAGGTATATCAGTACATTCTAGTTTTTGTATTAAATAACGTCACAAAATGTTTAAGGGACGTACATATGTTATTTACCATATATGTTGTCTTTTCCAACATCATTACCAAACAAATTTAAATAAATAGTGTTACGATAATTGAAAGAAATGTTAAATTTTGGGGAGAAACTGCTGCAAACATGTATTTACATATGCTATAGGCGCAACGTAAAACTATACTACACGTACCAAAGACATGCAGCATGATGAAATCTATATGAATTAAAGGATTTTGTTGCGATCTTTTGAAGTAAATGGATGTTGTCCACAATTGGCACAACAAACACAGAAGAATATTGTTATAGCTTTTATTCCTATCAAAATATATACAAAAACTAAATCTAGTTTTTTTAAAAACTTGTGTAACAATAGTCAATATGCATACTTCTAGGGATAGTAGACGAGACCATAATAAACATTTTTTAAAAATAACCATCAATATTCATACTAAGTTACACACGCTTTGTCGACAGAGTATAGTGTATGCGCTATTACAGAACACAGTCATATGTCGTTGAAGTTTATGTCAGCATGTGAGTGCGTATTGTAGAGGTTAATATGATTGGGCCGTACTAACTCGCATTACGTCTTTGTTGTAAACTGTACCTGCGGTGCCAGGAGAAATAATTGTCTGAGTGAATGAAGCGATTTTGGTGGCTCTTAACAGCGAGGTCTTGAGAGTCTATGAGAGTGATTGAAATGATAATGGAATAGCGCCGAAATGAAAAGTCGGTTGAAACAAGAGATCGCGAGAAAATCCGCCTAACAGCGACATCGTCCGGCACGATTCCCACATGCGAAACACCGTGAGTAAAACAGCTGGGGATTGAACCCAATTCGCATTGGTGGGAGGCGAGCAGGCTAACCGCTCAGCCACCACTGCTTCCTCTTGATATTCGACATCGGGTATGCTTTCAAAAAGACTGTGGAACGCCTTGTTTCTCTCCTTAGGTCTGACAGTATTTGAACCGCAGATTTGGTGAGAAATAGATTGGCGGTGGTTGGTAAGATAGCGTAGCCTGCTCGTTCTCCCGACCTCATCCTGCGTGACTATTTGTGTTGTGGGCAGTTGAAGATACTGGTGTATGGGACTCCAATGGAATCGGAGGAATAGCTCGTCGCTCGCGTGCTTGCAGCTGCTTACTCTCTAAAACATAGGCATTGGGTCTTTAAACAATCACAACAGGTAATGGAAAATCTTTGCAGAGTATAATTGGAACAGTATACCCCACTTTTCAAAAGTTTTGTAAAAATATTGCAAAAAAGTGTAATTCTAAAGATTTCATTCTAATTCTCAATCACGTTAAAATATACCTCAAATTATTAATTTCAGACTAATGGTTATTTCATATATCATCTGTTCTGGCCTCTTCTAACATTCCTAGAAGTTTGATTATTGAAATTTGTTAAACCCGGGATATATTTTGTAACAGATGTGCGTATATGACATACAATATTATATTTATAGTTTTTCATGTATAAACACAATTTCAAATAAATAAATATCATCATGTTTTTATCATTAGATCGTTTCAAATATAGTGTTTAATGTACTTTATTTTCAAATTAAAAAGATTTTCACAGAACAACTTACAGGTTATGTTTTGCTACTCGCTCTGTGGCGAAATGAAGCATGAACATTCAACAGAGTTGCTATCATTCTCCCACTTCAAAGGACCATCGCTATTTCGACACAGGTTTTCAAGTTTTAGCATTACTGTGACGTTTAGTGTAATAGCCAAGTCCACTCCGGAATGGCAGGCCCATCATGATAGTAAACTATGGTCGTGTGTTTTCCTAAATGAGCACGTGCGACATACTCACTAGTAGCTTCTTGTCAGTTCGTGTTGTCTCTCTGGAAGTACTGCGTCCCCACTAACTGTGTAACGTATGGGATTGTCTAATCTGCACCTTGAGACGTCTACCTCCTGCAAGGGCTGCCAGAATAGTAAGAGTTTCTTCCATCACGTATACAAGCAAAGCCACAAAAATCAATATCCAATTACGTACTTCCCAGACGCCGCACTTTACAGCAGACGCTATTTGTTCTTCGCAATCTCCGACAAGGCGTCGCGTGAGCAATTTCTTATTGATCACGTGGTCACATATTTACCCGTACTTCAATCTGTCCACAGAGTGTAATTGTTTTGTGCGGGAACAAGAACCTGTCATCCAGTATCGATCAGACATTCGTCGTCCGCGCAGTGTTGTGCAGATAAGGCATCATTGTTACTGTCTCATCACTATGAAGAGTATCGACTGTCGGCGCCAAGTTACGGTTTGTGNTTTAGTAGGTACTAAAGGCCGATCAATAGCCAAATTACATTTTACTGTTAAAATGTTCATATCAATAATAAAAAAGGAATAAAGTAAAATTAAAACAAGCAAATAATTTTCATATTTTTTTTCAATACAAAAAATATGATAAACTTAACATTGATATTTTTAAAGTAAAATCTAAAGTATTATGTTACCTTTATAAACGCACATAAACCAAGAACTTAATTTAAAAGTGTTGTAATGTAATATACAATGCAATATTAAAAGTTTTTATATTCTTAAGATGGCAACATTGTAAACAAATGATTAGCTATTAAGCCACCGTTGTTGTGTCATGGCGCTATGTGCCTTGTTGAAATTACATTGTTCTTTCTTAAAACTAATAAATAGTTTATTCAAGTGATCCGGAGTATTTCTTTATAAAACCTACAGGTTATGGGCCCAGACACCTAATCTTGTATGGTTGAAGTAAAATAGTGCACGTAAATACTGCAACAACAGTTGTTTAATATCGTCGACGTAAGGAGTGTCGTTTGAGGTTAGTACGACCAAGTGGCGGCGTGGTGGGAAGGAAAACTTGTTCAGAACGGACAAGGAAGGAAGGTTTTTTTGCAGGAAGGAAGGAAGAGCAGGATGGATGGCATGGCACATCAAAGTACAATTATTAAACTGGAAGGCGCCAAGAACTGGAACATCTGGAAATTCCAAACGTCAGTTTTACTGCGAGGTCAAGGTTTATATGATGTGGTCGAAGGTCGCACCTTGAAGCCAGAGGTTGTTACGGAGAGACCAGCCTGGGAAAGTATGGATGCGAAGGCTCAGACCTTACTGGTCACGAGAATGTCAGAAGACGTGATGCTGCATATTATCACATGCACTACTGCTGCGGAGATGTGGCGAAAATTACTAAGTGTATATGAACAGAGAAGTGAAACAAATATTCACATAATACAACAGCGATTCTTTCAATATAAGTATGAAGAAGGTACAGAAATGTCTGTTTTCCTGTCGAAAATTCAAGAAATGCAGAATCAGTTAAAACAGATGGCTGAAGAAATATCGGATAAATTGGTCATAACAAAAGTGTTAATGTCACTGCCCGACGGCTATAAACATTTTGTATCAGCTTGGGAGTCGGCACCGGATGATAAACAAACTTATGAAAACCTGGTAGCTAGATTATTAGTCGAGGAAGAAAGATTACATGAGAAAGGAGGAGCAGCGCAGTCTTCAGCTTTCGTCGCTAAAAAAANTTAGAAAATGTATTGAGGAAATTCAAAATGGAAAACTGTAAACCAATGTCAACCCCCATGGACCTGAATTTCAATGCTAAATTTTTTGAAAATAAGGAGTGCCAAACAGATCAAAATATTGAAAATGTATATAGACAAATGATAGGATGCTTAATGTATGCTGTCTCAGGCACAAGACCAGATCTGNAGATAAGGCATCATTGTTACTGTCTCATCACTATGAAGAGTATCGACTGTCGGCGCCAAGTTACGGTTTGTGGCTAGCGAAGGAATAGATCTTGCGTGGTCAGGCGTTGTCACACTTGACACATTGTCGTCACGGTCACATGTCGGTTATGTTTCTATGTAAGTGTCTTCTGACTATGTTAGTAGATACTTAATGACGATTAAGAGCCAATTGCCACTTCACTATTAGAATATTAATTTCAATAAAAAAAACTGTTTTAATTTTTAATCTAGTAAACAAATTTTAAAACTTTTAATCCAAGAAAATCGGAAAAACTTAACATTATTCCTAGATATTTGTAAAGTAATATCTTAAGTTTAAGGTCACCTTCGTAAGCACACATGCAGCAGAAACATTATTTGAATGTATATGTAAATTTTGATACAAATCACCATAGACAAAAACACTAAAATGAATCTGCTTAATAGATACCGTTAAATAACAAAGATATCGTACACCCAAAATTACTGACAATATTAGTTATATATTTTAACTGTTAATTATATATTATAGGCCCAGCATAATATATTTTGAGCTTAACCGTCTCTTTCTACAGAATATTAATACTTACTAATTGACTATTCTATCAGACATATTAATTAACTCTCTCTACCACTTCGGTAATATTATCTTAACATTGTCGTCTATGAAGGGACATTATCGACAACATATACTTTAAAATAAAAAAATAAGAAGCTTTATAATATCAATGTATGGTTGCCAAATTGATAAGTGCAAAAAGGGGACGTATTGGCCGATGTTCACATCTAACCTTGGATAGCTTTGATGTGTTATTGTCAAGACCCTTACTAAACGATGATAGAGGCACTGACATAAAATTGTATTTTTAGTATATTAATGGCATTTAATTGAATTATAAATATTGAATAATTATAAAAAATATGAAAATATTAAAATATAAGTTTACAAATGTTTTATCGAAATACACGTCTGCTTGCAAGTCGAGTCCTCCTTTATTTGCCACTGAAATGAAAGTGCCTGGGTAACATAACCTGCATTCCCCTTCGAAATAATACACTTATTCTAAAACCAGAATGCTTTTGTAATTCAACAGAAAATCTGTATTTTATGTTTGGGATTTATTTGCGCTCGCAGAAGCCGCACATTAGATTATTAGTTTAGAAACAGAAGACGCTAGCAATCCTCAAGATGTGGCGCCTCAAATAAATATTTTATTATTCTAAAACTTCAATTATGTATTATAGCCTAATTTTTGTCCTACAAAAACCCTGACATAACGTTAAATTGTAAATTAAACTCGGACATCAACTCTAACTCTAAGAAAGAGGAAATATCCAGGAAATATCAGACGTATAGCAACTGTATCTTTACGAGCACATAACTCATAAGAACATATTTGTTTGCAGCAAATTAATTTTCACAATCAACTATTCACTTTCACTATATATTTAAAAAAAATAATATTATATAAACAAAAAAAAATATTGACTTTAATTTAAAAATTGAAGCAAAATAAAAATGTGGCAATTAATAAAATGTGAAATAAAAAGAAAACATATACTGCTATGCCAAGTGTGGGAGGCGGTACATTAAAATGCACTGAGCTTGTTTCAAATAGTGGTTTGTCTTTCAGCCATAATGTCTATCGTGTACTAAAACCTGTTTTNATTTACTTTTTAATAATCCTGTATAAATATTGCTTAATGTAATTGAGTTACTAATTTCGTTATTTTAAAAATATAGTACACCTTGAAAATACATCAATATCTTTAATGCAGCAAAATTTTAATATGTGCTTATGGATATAAGGGAAATTAAATTGTTGTTATAAGGTAATGTGCTCTTGTGATTAATACACCAAAACATATGTATCCTTTCTTATTTATGAAGTATTTATTACTTTCACATTGTATCATAATAATTTCGAAATATATATTATCACTCTTCTCCTTAGACGGTCAACATTCTGCATCATTTAACTCTACAGTTTAACAGTTATAATTTGCATTTCACCTGGTATGAAAAATCACACCATTCAACATGTCAATTGGAAATTATTCATTGATTTTACTGTCGTTTCTTTGTCCTTAATCCATTAATTCTAAATTTCACTTAAATCCTCAGTGCAGTCTGCTTGTACTATAGAGATGGTATGGCATTGACGGCACTCGTCGAAATACCATACATTGCTCGTGCTGTATCAAAGAGTAGTAATCAAACAGGAATTCTGGACCTCAGAGTACACTTTTCCCCTATTCCCAGACATAAAACCTCCATTCAATTATACAATTCACTTTGACTCAAGTAGAAGAATTATATTATATCAATGTGAAATTATAAAATTTCTCGACATAAATTTTTTACTTAAGCGTAAAAGTTAATAAGAATTATACATTGATTTATAAGTGAAATCTTAAAAATATTTTCTATTTTAAATTAAACCAAACAATTTACGAAATTTTAAAATGTCGTACAACATAATACAATAAATTATGAATTTATTAAATATCTTTGTCATATTTCATAATAATTATTACATATATTGCTTTACCGCTTAACATACTACAAAATTTCATTTCTCTACTATTACAAAATTTTTTTTACATTGAACTACATTTTGAATTCAATTATGATAATTAATTAAACATTATGGAATGTTATAAATATATTTATGTTTTCAGAATTTATTTTTTATAAATAAGTATATTAATAATGTATTTTCTAAGTTTTGTATTCACATTAATACAATTTCACATTATATTAAACACATGCCGTACTAACGAAGAATGAAAAGCAATTCACCGTCGTGATTATCTGTAAGCTAAAAATATATCAATTATATATATAAACTGTACCTTCATAAAACTTTGAGGTTCGTAATCTTTCATTAATATATTTTATAATGCCACATAAAATTATCAATTTCTATAAACTATGGAAATGTTTCTTTTTCACAATTGCAAATGCAATATTTATTGCATTTAAATTATTAAACTTGTAATTATATATATTATTGATTTAATTTTCCAATTTTAATGGACACAAACAATCTCTTAACCATGCAAATAAAAATCTACACAATTACACTAATTTCTATTGTAATTGAATATATTTAAATCTTCCATTTTTGGTATAGGAACTATCATATAATAGGTATTGAAATAATTGCAAATTGCTATTTTATAGAAAAATTAGTATTCTCTTCATACTAAACAATGTGAGACTTATTTCCAAATATCTTAATTAGAGATCTTCCTCTAAGAGCATATTTGTAAAGAAGTGAAATGAGTTTATATTATAAGTTATCTAAACTATTTCTGGTTTTCTATATTTTGATTTACTTTGTTGTGATTTACTTTTATTAAATCTCTATGAATCTTGGATTTATCTCATACCTTTAATCACAAAAAAATAAAGCCAAATTCCATGAATCTAGAAGACACTAATTTTACAATCATATAACAACTTTTTCATCACCATTTAATATAATTAACTAATATTATTAACATGATTCCCCTATTGAATAATAGTGTTGCTTAAAGAAAACAATATTGTATAATAAAATATATTTTAATATGACAAGGCGTTTTATTTATAGCCTTTCTTAATTCAAGAATTATGTTTTACTTGAGAAACTATAAAATGTTTGCTAAATTTTTTTAATACAATAGAAATTCCCATACTAGAAATGTAATAGGATAACTTAAAAAAATGTGTTTCATGTCGTGATTTATTTTCTTCTACAATTTACACTAACGTTTGTGAAAAATATAAAACCAAGAAGAATATGTGTGACTGAAATGAGCTTTACACAACAGAATATGAACATGACCATACACAATTGATTATGATTGCCAAACTCTACATTATCTCAGTCATTGGGAATTCGCTATGGTGTGAAGCCCACACATGCTGTAATCAGAGCCCCTAATATCATGCCATTTTATCAAAAAGGACCTGGATATTTTCCTGGGGAATCTCCCTCCAAGCGGTTTGTATGCGCGTCCACAAAGCATTAAGATTGGTTGCTGGAGGTCCGTTAGGAACAAGTTGCAGACCAACCATATCACAGACAAGTTTCATGGGCGACATGTCATGCGAACGTGCAGGCCAAGCAAGCATTGGTCCTCTTCGTTCTATCAAGGAGACTTGCACATACCTCGCCACGTGTGGCTTGGCATTGTCGTGCTGAAATATGGCATGTGAAGTCGGATGAAGGGGCAGTACCTCGGGCTCTTAAACATTCTGATGTAGAGGTTGCTCTTCAGATTGCCATCAATACGTAGGACGTAGGAGTCGAGATCGCATGTTGTATCCAATGGCGCCGCAAACTATCAAACCTGGCGTTTGTCCGCTATGCTGATCCACAATGCAGGCTGCCAGACAGCGGTCACGATGTTAGCATCTAACATGTATGCGGCCATCACTGTAAAGATTGAAGCAGGTCTCGTCTGAAAACACTACATTTAGCCACTCAGCCCGCCAGCGACGGAGTTCACGCGCGTCTGCTGCGGGCCGAACTGGTGGCACGCATGGCATTGTCCACAAACCACAAACACTTCAGACATAATGCTTGCAACAATGTCAACCGGAAAATGTAGCAGTTCATTTAAATAATACAGAAACCTTTAAAAGTATAAATAATAATGAAAATTAAATGTGGAAATTGAATATTCATTATATTTCTGAGTCTCGCATTTACATGTAATATAAGGATATTATTTTGTAATATTAGAAATTGTCATAATATTTATAAAAGTGGCGTTGTTCCTTTCATATTTTTTTTTTTTCAGAAATTATTTTTAATGTAATGGAATTAATTTCGTCGAGCTGATATGAATTGTTAATATTAATTTTTTTATTTTTCCTAGTATTGGCTTATGACACAGTGGTTTCGATAAACGTTACCCTCATAATGAACCAGTAAGACACTCGTACGCATTAGAAACTTAGAAACCTTGAACCATAAAAAAAAAAGTTTTGTATTATAATCGAATAAGATTCACAAAAACAATACCATTTTTTTTTTTTTTTAATGTTAATGTAAAGCTGAACATTTACTAATAGAGGAATTATGGGGACTTTGGCACATCGTGAACTGGGATCAGAAATTCGGAGCTGTTCGTCATCCTTCATTTCGGTCGGACATTTTGGATATATGTGACCATGACCCTAACTTTGGTCCGGGTGACCTTTGACATTAAAAACTCAGAAAATCCAACTTTAAGAAAAAAAACCCAACAAATTTTAATAAATTATATTCCATTTTTATAAAACTTATTTTAAAATGTTTTAAAAATTATTTAAAAAACTTATTTATAAAACTTACATTTACGGAGGTTCCTCTCATCCTCACAACCCCTCATTAATACTCATTCTATCATGTGCGGCCATCTTGTTTTTCGTTTATCATTCGCTTATACATTGCTAGCGGATGACATCTTGAATTTTTTGCTTGTCATTTGTTTACACATTGCTGGAGGTCCCCACAGTACCACGCCAAGAAGACGAACGAACCTCTCGACTTCGTCTTTCCATATATGTTTAATGGCTGTGCCAATATTTCTCATTGGCTAATTTATCCAATTTCACCCCCTACTTCTAATATATTTGATTAGTCTACCAATGTTCCTCGTTGGCTAATTTCCCCACCCCCACCACCAATTACTTACCTTCGTTCGACCAATCAGTCGGCAGGTTTCCATCTCCACAACGCCTCATCAACACTCATTCTACCATCTTGGTTTCTTCGTTGGTCATTTGTTTATATTCTCAACACCTAGGTGGTTACCTGTTTCGTCACCAGATTACTTGCCTGTGTAGCAACCATGCGGCAGCCATATTTGCTTCCTATACCACCAAAAAATTGTAATTTTTCATCCTATTAAAAACAAGTTTTTCTATTCAGCAGTATGCTTACATGCATAGTTCATTATATAGATAAATTATTTTTATTAAAGTATTTAATTAAGACCGATCAAATATAATTTTACGTTTTAATACTTATTAAATTAGCATTGAAACTGAGTATTTATTTCCTTACCCCTTACCCCACCTCCTTAGCCCGACCAATTCTTCACACACTTTTTATACCTCACCACTACCGCTCTCGTCAACCTTCGCCACACAATGTTTAATACTCGGTGTCAGAACGACAACTGAGCTGCTACTGACATTCGTTATTCTATATAATCGCGATAACTTTTACCAGTTACTTAAAGACAAATCTTAACAGATTGCAAAACAATGTAGGGTTATTAAAATTAATTCTCAGCTGAGGAAGAATTGTGTGGACGGAACACATCCGTACTGCAGGCTCTTCTGGATTGCTGGTCATCCCTGCTCGTTCTTCTCAACTGAGAGTAGGCGACTATAGCCTAGTCGCAGTTTCTTCACACTTCTTGGATATATCCTTTGTAAAATCAACCTATGAAGTAGTTGCTTTGTGGTTTCCTAACTATGTCATGTATCGCAAGCGTTCTGTACTTCCATTGACATAACAAAAAAGGTTTTTGTAATTAAATTGAACTTCTGCTTCTATTTATTAATAACTTATAATATTTCGTATTTACTTAAAACGGGTAAGAAAAAGAAAAAAATACGTGTTTTGGTAATGCCTAGTAAGAAATATTAATTATGCGAAATATTACACTGAGTGCGTAAGTAATTCCGTGCTATGTGCCTTTGACGTAATTTTCAAGACTCAGGTAAACTCTGATTGCTTGTTCGAGGCGGAGGAATATAATAGAGGTAGAACTTGAGCAGGGCTTCAGAAAAGCTGGAAGTAACCTTGAATGGACTATAGCGCGTAAAGTATTTCGCGTCTCGCTTTGAAGAAAGAAAATTGCCTCGATTTTATTCCAAGCAACTATATTTAACCATCGAAGTATTGTCGATTGTCGGCTCAAAGCCATTGTTGACGCGGTGTGTATGCCTTGAAGCGAAATATAGCGATCATCTCAAGAAAATGTGGTCAAAATCTTTAAAACGCTATCTGGAACACGGTAGAATGCAAAGTTGCGTTCGGTAGCAAACAAACGTCCATGTATCATAATACGGCTGCTGCAGTGTCTAGGAATTAAGTAAGAATCGAATGAGACACACATCGCCTGTGACATCGATTTCCTACGAAGCACTGAAGCCTGGCGGGTTGCCGTGCAATGAAGTGTTAGGGGCAGTTCGCATCTGTTTGATGCGCTGTGTTAGAAAAGAGTCTATCGATAACCACATTATATCAGAAAATGAATACAACGCTCCATACTAACACCTCTCCAACTTTTCTTTCCAGTTCCTCATTTTTCCTCAAAAGAATTCACTAATATATGCGTCTTCCAGTAAAAGTAACACAGTTAAGTCCCTCCTAATAATCGACTTTATATGACCAGAGCCATGTGTCATAACACTTCCCAGCGGCTGACATTAAACACTTCGGTCTGTTGCCTTGAATCATTCTCTTTAACTTTTTGAGAGAGAAAATATTTAACTGGTCGTATACTCTATCTGTTAGTCTGTAATATCATTACAACTGCTACATTTCAAATCTCCTTATTTGACTTTCCTATTTTATGTCATGTAAATCCATCCTGTTCCTTTTTCTAGCCTTACATTGACGACTTTTCAGTATTTTCAAGCATTTAATTCCAAGTGAAATTCGTTTATAAAAATGGCTCCTTCATACTGACCTGTAATTTTATTCTCTCACAAATAACATTTTTCGGATAAATTATTTAAGTAATACGTAGTTTTTACACATTTATTAATCTTACTGAAAATATCTGCGACACATTTAAATATATAGAAAAATAAGAAAAGAAATAAATTTTTGAATTGTTTAAAACCTTTATTCAGTGTTACTTTTCAAATCTGTTTATATTTTTCATAAATCTCAAATTCATAAACGTTGATAAAGGGATCTTACTATATACCGAACTAATTTTACGAATAGTCAATGAGCGCCATTTTTTTTTCATATATCTTTGAATTTAAAGTGATTTTGTATTGAAATACATTAATAGAAACCTAGATTTCCCTTTACATACGTCTTAAAATACGTGAAGCAAATAATATTGCAGAAATAACATTCACTTATTATTCTGAATGTAAGCAGTTTTCATAACCTGATCGTGCATTATAAGTGCTTACAATAATAAATTCTAAAACATATTAGACCACTAATTACGATTTTGGAAGAAATAAAAGCGAAGTCCAAAATATCCTTTATTAATTATATCGTGTTAACCTAACACTGACCCACATTCAATAGAAATAATGTCAATATCATGACATGCAGAGGTAATACGTGTTTAAAAATTGACGCGGTTATTTATAAATATTTCTTGAAAACATTAATAAATGCAGCGTTGAGTTTGTATTACAAAATCAAGTTCTTATCGTAGCCCATGGCATAATACAACACATTGGCATTAAGAGAAGAACACCAAGTTCAACCGACTTATGTAAATATAGATGTAGGGAACGTTTATCGTATACCTACAGAACAAAACTTTAGATACAGATGATATTTGTTTCAATTATATTTGACCACGCAGCAAACGAAAGACAAGGATGCAAACAATGCTAGAGCTTAAACATTACTGTCTAAAATAACTGTCATATATTATTGACAAAGATACTTTTAAAATATGCTTATAAAAATGCCTTATATTAAACATAAAAGTATTTTTTAACAAATTGTTGAATATAAATGGTACAAATATCCACCACTTATTAGCGACATCGACTATGTTTAATTTATGTTTTACTTACACACATTTTCCAAATGGTTTGGTTAGTGAAAATACATACAAAATTGCAAACAACACAAACTTCCTAAGTCAAACGAAACAAATAAAATTTTACATTAAGCATAATATAAAATGACCGAAGAAAAATAATACAAAATATATATTCGTCTTGATTCGTGTCTAACACTTAAGCACCAAAATGTTCTTAGGGTTGTGGAAAACAAAACAGTCAGACACTGTTATCTGTGTCAGTATCCACAAGTACTATTGTTCATGTAGAGTAATAAATATTTTATGTATAATAATCCAAACTCAATTATTTTGTGCAACAGTATATACACATACTCGATACCCAAATATTACATGAGAAATGTACATAAAAGATTGAGTTTGTATAAAGCCAGCATACCTAGCTCAGTGCATCGTTACATTATTAGGGTAATGAACTATCGCATATGTAAAGAATACCTAATACACATGTAATGATAGTCACTGAGATACGAATCATATACTATTGGCATTCAATAAAACGGCATAAATGTTTACAAGCCTAATTGTGCTGCTATTTAAAATCAACGATACAAATGTAAAATATTGTGAACATAGCTTACACAATGCAAAATATGTAGCAAACATACGCCATAAGATGTACATGCATTTACACTTCCTTACTTCAGCTGTACTCGAACAAATGATACTAAACACCACAGAGGGTACATTAGTACCAGTGGTGCATATTTCATCAAGTAGTCAATTGCCTAACGTCCATAGGTAACTCGCTAATAGCAGTGGGTGAATTCAGAAGCGGGTATGCATTTTTGTGAACTTGGCATTGTAACCAGTCTGAGCGCGAGTCTCCGTGCCTTATAACAACGCTCAGTACCGGATGGAATATGTGAGGATGTTCCTTCAGGTGCTCGAGAGGTGATGTGGGTGAAGCAGGATGGGGCTCGACCTCATTTCAAGAATTGCTGTTCGCTGGCACCTCGACGTGCACTCTATTAACTGTGACATACGTAGGTAGAGGTGACACACCTCATGGCCTGCACGCTCACATGACCTCATACTATCTAACTTCAGGCTGTGAGGTCACATCTAAACAATGGTGTATGCACGCCAAATGGCACGAGGGATGGGCTCGTGTTGTGGATTTGGAGAGCAGTTTGATACCATCAATACCACGCCGGAAACATTTGCAATTTGTATGGCATAATCCATCAGCGCTGTGGGCCCCATGCCTTCTACCCAAATGTGTAGAAAAACTGTAATTTAATTGCACAGCCTGTTGCCTAACTATTATGGTTGCATACCCACCCCTCTTTATTGCCTCTGCCATTGTGCTCATTTACTTCTCTCTGGTGAATATTATTCTTTGTTCGATTACATCCGGTATACACAGAATATGAATTTATTCAATTAAGTGTCACTTATATTATTCATATGTAAAGTAATTGTTTACTTTTATTAAAATTAGAAAAGCAGACTGTTTCAATTCGGCTTTAAAATATAAAGACTCAAAAAACGAATGAATGACAGTGATCTTTACTTATAGCTTTATTAAGAAATCTACCAAAAACCAATTAGAAATTTGGATCACCTATGAAATATATCCAATAATTTCTGCTTGTCATTATTATAACTTTAATACTTTTTTTTCATAAAATAATAAACAAAAAATTAAATATTTATAAACTATCTTTTTTTTTAAATAAATGTTACATCCCAAAAACAATTTAGATAAAAAATGTATTTTTTAAACTCGATTTAATTGTATTGCAGTGACTGACATTACAAAAAAAATTGTTCACTTCCCTTCTGTTAATTTTTGCAATTTTTTCTTTTATACCTAATATCCCTAGGTATCCCCTTATTTACAAGTTCCATACTATTTCCCTCTCGCGCAGCTCTGGATTTGTTAACAAGCTCTCTTTCTACAACCTGTATTCCGCTCTCAAGGATACCGTTCATCGCCCATTTTTTGTTTACGTACAGTAATGAAAAATTTGAAAATAATGTTGTCATGGTTTTATAAACCTTAAGTGGAGAGACTGTACATTTCTTATTTTTTATATGTCAGTATATTTATTTCCGTGATTATAAAAATGTTAATTTCTTCAAGTAAATGTCTTTGTTATAATCTAATTATATTACTTCATAAATTATTAGACGTTTTACTCGAGGTTTAAATAACATCGAACACATTACAATGAACTCCATTAATATAATTATTCAAAATATTGTACATTTCACGAACTGTATTTATGGTAAAAACCTAAATTTGTATAACTAATTTCTTTCTTAAAATGTAGCGTGACGAAATTCACTTTCAAAAGAGAACTAATCAACATGAGCTTATCCGGCTTATCGCTTTTACAATTTTGTGTGTTCAGTCACAAATAACTTTCCCTATATTAAAACCAGGCACCAACAGCGAGTAACATTCATTTAAATCGCAAGGAATTCTATTAGCACCTACTGTTATTAAAAAGTGATGAGATTGTAACATTTATGTTGCATCTCAGACTACTTAATTTTTTTAATTTAACCATCGAATTAAACACACAAAATCAATAACGTTAATATAAAATAATATTTAAGCATATAATAGCTTATTTTATGTGAGTTGGAAAGCCATCCGTATTCACGCAGGTCCCACAGATATACCTACTCCACATTATAAAACCGGTTTTCTAAATCCACATATGTGATCAGTTCTGGGAATTTCAATTCTCATGTTTTTCGACAATTGGCCGCAACACGAATGTTGTATCGTTCTTTATCGTCCTTTACGAAATCACTATCCGTGATTCCCCTAGCGTGTTTTCTGTGACAGTTGTTATTGTGTTGTTTGTGATTTGTACCTCAGTTAATAAGTGTTTGTAATCTTGACGCACTTCAGATTTTGCACATTGGTTTGTTCTCGTTGATGGTGGATTGATA
This sequence comes from Clitarchus hookeri, assembly GCA_002778355.1. Lineage (NCBI taxonomy): Eukaryota > Metazoa > Arthropoda > Insecta > Phasmatodea > Phasmatidae > Clitarchus > Clitarchus hookeri. The sequence goes on from NQII01002869.1 coordinate 25,549, forward strand.
TTACCTTTCCTTTTCTCCACATTTACAGTATCTTCTCGTTTCTCAAAAAACAGATATTAAATTTGTTGATGTCACAGGTATGAAACTGGTCCTCCTTATCTCAATAGTGCAGCATTTTGGCCATTTATACCTTAGAACATCTGATATTTTTTTGCTTTAAATTCCGGGCGACCAAATTTGCAATAGTAAAATCAAATCGCTAGGTCTCAATATATGTATAATTATTTTCAAATATTATTTGAGCTCAACAGTTGTTTATTTGTAGGTTAATATTCCTTGATTAGCAATACACATACTAAACATTTATCGAATTTTATTGATTTACGTTTAGTAATCTGTGAAAGAAAATTTGCCTGCCCTTGACAACCTGCTTTATATAGTCGATAGATATATCTCATGATTCTTGGTGTGTCTTCTTATCTTACATCTATAGATATTGACCAACTCTCTTTCATTCTTCCAAGTACTCTTTAGTCGGATTTCAAGAGGTTTTTAATTTTTTTTCCCTTACTACTTTATCTTTTTCTGGTGACCATCATTCAAACGTCTGGTTTTCCTATGTTTATGTGTTTTCTTAACTTTTTTCCTTCTACTTTTGATATGCATGTCTTTAGTATGTCCTTCTTCTCATCTACTTCTACTTTGTTATACAGTGGTCCACTTCGATATTCGTTTTATCCAGATACATGTATACTTCGATTTATCCTCTTATAGAATCTGTAGTACTTCCATTTGCTTCCTTTATTTTTGTCTTCCTGGTGCACTTTATTTTATATCTATGCTAATATAAGGAAATACCGATAAGTGATTCAAGCCAAAACATAGCCTATAAATTCTCTATTTTCTGCCATTTCTCCAGCTTAAGCGCTACGTTTTTATATATTCTAATACAAACATTTCACGATAATCTATTGATGGCCAAGTATTGTTATGTTTATACTGATTTAATATAAGAGAATACCCCAACTTTGATGGTTTTTAATATCAAAACCAAACAACCTACAACCTTGATTGACCAATCAAATGAACAGTGAAACCTTGAAGATTATTTAATATACATTTTACAAATGTTCATTGCGGCCCAAACGACATCTACGTGATAATCAAACTCTTTTCACGCTCTTTCAGATTTAATACATAATAATAATATCTTATATATATAGGATAATTAAATCAACTGATATCCTATAAGTCAACAATTCACGCACTATGACCACAAAGCAATAAAGAAGTCTATACATTGTTCCCACTTCTCTTTGTAACCACTTAAAATAATATTCCCTGCTTCGTGTTATAAAATATTGGTGAAATTTCAATTCTCTTCTAGATATACCCGTGATAATAACCCTTCCTTTTGAAATTATATTTATTTGCTGAACAGAAATAAAAGAATAAAACTTGAGCGATAACATTATTTACTAAATTGCGAATTTAATAAACATTCAGATTTTTCATCGCTTTAATTGAATTTTTCCATGTATTGAAGAAGACAAAGCTTTTGAGTTCGCTTAAGTATTATTTGAGCAATGTTTAATAATTCAAAGTAATTTCTAAAAATACAATGACAATATTCTAAATTGTGTAGGTTTTTCTGGCGCTCGAACAAGGACATATGTGTAAAATAGTTTCTGAAATGCTGTAATCTATGTAATAACTACACTTTTTTAGAAACACTTAATCGTTGATTATAAAACAACAAGATTTTAACCATTTCTAATAACTAAGAATGCCAAAAATATTGAATGGGGAAAGGAAAGCTAGCTGCGTAATAAAAGTAAAATAATATTTAATATTGATTGCCGTGTTATGAATGCAGGGAGACTTATTTCCATTCTTCTCTTCACGCGTTAACTTTGGCTTGCTCCAGTGACGTAGTCTGAGATGCCTTATTAACTGCAATACGTTACGTCTATTGAAGGAGTCAGGATTATATTATAGTAGTAGGTAAATGTTCCTTCAGCGCCAGAGTTGAGGATTCAGGAGCTAGGAACCACCAGCCACCTCGGTTTTCAAGGCGGTCGACGGCCTGGGATGGCCATGTTATAGACACAATTGCCTGTTTCACCCCAAAATAATTTCCGAAATTAATTATTTTAGTAAAAAATCATTTTTTCACAAATAAATGTCCAAAACAATGGGGAAAAAAATGTGGAAAGCGGATTCGAAGCTACTCGAAGGATGAGCCGAAAAATCCTCAGGCAAGGGGATTGGGGTATCTTAGCGGAATGAGTCACTTAATCCTCAGAGCAGGAGAGGAGGAATCGACACTCCGAGCAAGGACCAGCGGACCGGGCCCCCTCCCCCGACCTTCATCAGCTTAGTTGGAGAAATAATGATGATGATGTTTTTGCCACCATCTACACCCCTGACGAAACTGAGGCCTCAATTCTTTTGTGGTATAAAAATGCATTTCTATGTATATAAATGCATGTAAGCATACAAAATAATATGTTATATTATTGTGTCGTCATGTTCATGTTTTCTTCTGGACGATTATGTGGTTTTCCCACATCTGTTACAATTAAAAACTTTGTCAGGATTCCTTCTGTGAGCAGAAACCGGGATATTGACTGTATAAAGAATGGATTATATAAACAAAAATGACAGTTGTCATTCTGAAACCACGTATTTGGAAGGGCTCTCTCATCAAACAACGAAGTGAATTGTGAATGTGAAGACCTGCCTTAACCTCAACGAACATGGAGACGCGACCTACATCAACGTCGCATGATTGTACAACACAACTAAGATCACTGCTCTGCGAGCCGAAACCTAATGCTAATGGTAATTTCCTGAAGCGATCTGCATTCAGGGCTCTTCATAAATAATATGTTTAATCTAATATATCAATTACATTGAAAGATATTTGCTTGATCCTCTCAAGTATGAAACCAAATATAATAAACCAACTTATCGATGAGGTGGGAAAATATGGCGGTGTAAAATATAATACGTGGCTGGACTGTAGCTATACGAAAACCATAGCCCCCATGGTGACGAATACTGTACAGAGTCTTCAATACCTCGAATGTCATTTGCAGATCATGATGGGTTATTTGCAGGGCAGTAGGGGTCATTTGCTGAGTATCAGTTCAAGGTGAGCAAAGAACTTGTCTGGAAGAAACTGTTGAAGATGTTACTGCATTATAACGTGATCAAAGAACTAGATAAAATGAATGGTGGAATGGATGCATAAAAATGCTTCAATTTAACTGATTAAATGATAGTAAGTTTATGTATAGAGCAGTAGACAGGCAAAGTAGATACACGAGTTGCTACTGTAAAAATAACTTCAAGTTTTTATGAATATGATGCAAACCCATGATTGTACGAGGTTTACTAAAGAGCTTACCTCTATGGATGTACCTTATCCCACTGCTAGAAAATTATATGGAAATGTGTTGCTACTGTGGAAAGATCTTCAGCAAACGCCTGTACGAAGATTCCTCTTCGCGCGATGAAGCTTTAATACATTGGTACCATGCAGTTTATGCAAGGCGATATATTGAAGGAACACATCGAGATCTACAAGATTTCGTCTACAGGCAGCCAGCAAGTTATGCCACCAATACCCCATCCTGCATTGGTGAGTACTGAATCGTCAGGCGATAATGATGAAGCAGTTAATGCTTAAGACGAAATGTGTGCAGTAGAGTCGGTTTGTGAGGAATGTACTCTTGCAAGACTTTCACGGGAAGTCCACGAACTTCAAAATAAACTGCCGTCGGCTCTCAATACTGATGATGACCATGCGACTCCCACAAACAAAAGAAAACTTGATATTTAGGATCAAACAGGATCATGAAGACAGTATTGATGATAATGACTATGAAGACAGTGTTGATGAAGAATCTTATGAGAAAGATGATGATTCTCTCGACGTTTCCACACATGTCACCAACGACTTTCCTTCGACAAGTGGTGTGAAGAAAGCAGAAGGCATCAAGAACACTCGTTCATTTCCTGTAAAGAAGTGAATGGAGAAGACAGAAGATGCTGAAAATACATACTAAATGTTTAGCGAAGAACCGAATTCACTTGTTGAGAGACACAGATATTTAATCGTTTTGCAACAAAATAGAGATTTCTCACACATTAACAAGATGAAGTATCGGTGTTATATAAGATATACAGTCGACTACTATCCATGATCCGCAAACATCTGAGAAATGTAAAGATCGAATTTATGAAACAATCATAAATATGGTATCCACATAATAAGTAAATAAATGTAATGTATGTAAACATAATAATGTGAGTTTACTATATTAATCAATGTGTTATTCTTCTTGAAAGACTAACTAATTCAGTAGATTGTAAAATCAATTGCGAGGGTATGTTTTAGATAAAATTTATGAGAGTGTGTTCAGGAGAATAACCATGTAGGATCGGAAGTATTATGCTTTATTAGGTCGATTAAAATTGGCTGAGTTCTATAAAGTGAACGATTGAACTGGGGAATATTTTGCAACTGGTTGGTTGACCTGGACATTCATATTAGGCGACTTCTTCGAGATTGGTGATCATAGACTGTTGGTATAGGTGGGTGGTATTGTGGGCTTGTCTTGTACACTATACCAGCCATTTTTTTCAGGATTCGGTATTGTCAAGAGCTATTCTTGGGTAGAGATAGTTCTCCTCAGGAGCTGGCTGGGGTTTCGATTAGAGAAAGGGGAAGGAGTGAAGTGGTTGGTTGGCGGTGAGGGTGGATAGCGAGGGGACGAGCTAGGGTGAGTTAAGTGTTGCCTATGGTTTTGGGGGGATGGGGGAGTCTATTGAATGGATGGTGACATGCATAAATATTGATGGTGGCTAAGCCATGGTACATAAGAGGTGAGGGAAGTGGAGCAAAGAGAGGTGTGTTGGCGGTGGTGGGTGCGGCGGTTTGTGTTAATTATCAAAGTCAATAATTCGCTTTGGGGGTCGTAATATTGATCGACTATATAGACAATGAAATATACAGGGAATGGCTTCATACATCTACTGATAGTCGTACCAGGGAGTGGCTGTGCTCTGCCATGTTAACGTGAATCAAATTTTTAAGGTCATACACATCCAACATGGTTGTTCGCATTAGGCATGTAATTTTTCGTTTGATGTTGTCTTAAATTTTTGTAATTTTTGCGTTTTTTTCTTTATTTGCTAAGTTCAAGGTCATTTGGGTCAAGTTTATGTTCGCCGACATTCAACATGATGGTTGGAATCAGTAACATATTATGTTGGTCGATTTTGACAATTTGTTCTCAATTTTTAGAGTTCAAGGTCATTGGGGTTAAGGTCGAGCCTCTGCCATCCAAAATAGGTGTCGGAGACAGTAATGTAATATGTTCCTAAACTTTTATAAGCTGTTTTCAAATTTTTGTAATTTTTCTGTATTTTATATTATAGAGAGGGTGGTGATAAAGGGGGGGGGTGTGTTTTTTGGGTGATAAGGTGTGTTGAAGGGGTGGAGGGGGGTGTGAGGTAACATTATATGGTTCACGTTTTTTATAATAAATGTTTCGATTGTTTGCGGTTATTCTCGAATTTGTATAATTGTGTTTTTTGGGCGGTAGTGGAGGGCGTGTGTTGGTTAGGGTTATGGGGCGAGTTGGGGTAAGCATCATATAATTCAATTTTTTTAAATTTTTTTTAGATTTTTACGATTTTTCATAATAAATGCCAGGTATGACAGGAAGGGGAGGGTGTGCGGTGATTGTGAAGAAGGGTGATGGATAGGGGTGTAGATAGCGGGGTGTGGACGTGGTAGGTGCAGTTTGTCGTTCGGGGGAGGGGAAGGGGCCAGGTCTGCTGATCCTTCCTGTACTCTGGACCGGGCTCGGAGTCTGGAATCCTCCTCTACCGCTCTGAGGATTAAGTTACTCATTTCGCTAAGATTCTCTAATCTTTTTGCTCGCCTGAGGTTTTTTCGGCACTACCTTCGACGAGATTAATATATGCTTTCCTCATTTTAACATTTTTTTAAAAATGTTTTGGTAAAGAAAGTGATTTTTTGGTAAAGTAATTAATTTCGGATGTGATTTTTGGGTGAAACAGGCAATTTCGTCCCAGGCCGTCGACCGCCTCGACAACCGAGGTGGCTGGTGGCTCCTAGCTCCTGAATCATCAATCCTGTCACCGAAGGAACATTTACCTACTACTTATTTTATTTTCTGTTGATTTTTTTATCTCAAATTTGTTGTGAATTAGTTTTAAATGTTTGTTTGAATGAAGTGAGGAATATTATTTCTCAAATTCCCTTGTTTAAAAACGTTGGCCAAGGATTTGTTTACAGTATTTGTTCTATATACACTTTAAATTTCTGAAATTATCTGTAATTACATTTCATTTAGAAAACAATTTTCCTCTGTGGTTTTATTACAAATACCTGTCAAAGTCACAATTGTACTCTTTAAGGGCTGTGTTCAAATAACTTAAACTATGTTATGTACAAAAACCAGATAAATTACGCTTAAATAAAATGGAAAGAGCTACATCAAGTCGTTTAAAAAATCGCACAAAAAAATGTTTTTGTAATTTAATTCTTAAAAATGCGGAAATAAGGAAATTTTGGCAATTTTTAAATTGTGGCTTCCGCTAAATCTTTCCCTCGTTACAATTTAAGCACATAGTTTGGTTTATTTAATCTGTACTTTACAATAACTTTAAAATATTTTCTTTAAATGTTCTTTTGCAAAAACCATGCGATCTAAAAAATTTAATATGAGGCAAAAGTAGTGTCAGATGACGTCTACAAGTTGAAACGTATGTGGTAGAAATATAAAATAGCAAATTTATTTCGTTGCCAACACCTTTAAAAATAATAATTAAATAAATAAATTTTACAAACAAACCTCTTGACACTATCGGTATTAAGAATTATCCCTGGTGTTAATAAGTTTCAAAATGGAGCTACTTTGAGTATAATATAGGAAAATCAAATAATAAGTAAATTTTTCAAATAAAATAAAAGATACTTTACAATTTTGGAAAAATATAAATGAAAATGAAATGATGAGTCACATTTGCAGTCAAAGTGTAAAACGCACCCTACGATTAACCCAAAATCCGTTGTGTTAAAGTTTACGGGTTGTCAAATTCCATGACAATTAATTATGTGTATTGCTGTGTATTAATTGTTATCGATAAAATGTCCTTAAACGTCTATGACCTGCACTTGATTTACTATTTCCACAGGGAAATATTACTTTCTATACACAGTGTAAAACTCTGTAGTAAGAAAGACATTTAAAGCTTAAGTGACTTAATTGATTTTGCATGGAAATAAAACTTCTAACATACTCTAAAGCTAATAAACATTCGGATTTTCGACCACATATATATGTTTGTGTGTAGTATAGCGAAATGACTAGCTTATCGCAGTATCGGAGGCCCTTGAATAATACAAACTATGATCGTGTGCTGACATAGAGGAATACTTACGGAATACTCATTAGCAGTTTCTTGTCATTTCCAATTGTCTTCCTGAAGTGCTATGTCTGCAGTAGGGCCATAACGTACTAACTAGGCATCCAGCGCCTTGAGGCGACTCCTTCTCAATGTCACACCTATACGTTATTATTGTGCTACAATCGATTCCTACGTTATAAACTCGGCCAGCAAAATCGACATCAAATTGCGTCTGAGACGCCACAGTATTTGACAGAAACGTTTCACTTGTCGCCATTCCCGACAATTTCCACTCTCCAAGAACCTTTCTCAGTGATGACGTGATGGATTACTGCACTCTGCACAGAACTTGACTTTCTGTCTGGTGCGGGGACTTCACTAGGCTGCAATCATCGATCAGATATTTTATTGTCCACATCTTGAAACGAGGCTGAAGTGGGTTTATGATTTATTGCGTCGCTGTGAGAGGATGCATATCGATTGCTTGCTTGAAGTCGCGTTTTCTTTTATACGCGGAGGAATATGTGCGTGATTTGTGAGGAAGCGCCACATACAATTCTCGTGCTGGAGGTCCTGTATTTGGTGCCAGCACACCGCTCTGTGGGTAGATTCTCGATCGCGGTTTCCCATCCCCATTACAGTGATATTCCTGTGCCTTTCATTACCAAGCGCATTAACGGTTGGCTTGAAACTAACGCAAACATTTTAAACAGTAATTTCATAACACCATAACAGACTCAGGATTATACTATGAATATCTATTTAGTCTTCTTATTGCAGTTGACTAATGGGGTCTGCTAAAAAGTATTTACTTCATTCTTATAATAAATGTCTTTCTTTATTTAAAAAAACACAAATTTTTGAAGAAATATTATTTATTAATTGACTGTAAACATTTGAAATAATTCTTCTTTCACATATTTCCCATATTTTTGACAGATATATATCTTAGAAATACACTTATTAAAACTACGTTACATCACCACAAATATATTAATTTTTTTTTATTCTTATGAAAAATTTAAACTATTAAATCATACAACTCTTGAGATTAACCGTAGTGTATTGTTTTTTTAAGTATGTACATAATATATCTAACTTTCTAACTTCTGAGTCGAGCATACTGGCTGTTAAATAATTTACATGAAACTGGGTGAACCTGGGTTATAGGGGACCCATACCCCGAAACGCCCGAAGCCAGTGCTTGAAATAAAAGACACGAAGTTTGCCTGTAATTACTCTTGCACAGAATCACTTACATCACAGATCTAGCTTACAACCCGCCAGATAGGCAAAATTGCAAAAAATTAACATTTGTGCATAAGAGTGGATTATTTGTACATTAAGCTTCCCCGGGCGATGCTATTCCCAGGGAAGAAGGGGTGGTGTCTCCGGGTGCAGAAAGAACGGGTTCCTGTATATTACATAAGACTATTGGAGCTAAATGTGATTGGTGCGAAAACACGAAGGCATCCTGAGCTCGACACGGCGCATGCCGACCCCTTGAGACACTCGACGGCAACTGAATCTCGTGAGTTCGCGAAGTGCGAACTATGGCAGCACGTGGCTCACCCTGCACTACTTTCTGATGAACTAAAACACTCGCACAAATAAATTGACATGACCCCTTGCATATAACATATATAAATAAATTCATAATATTACATTGGACATTGACGAATAGAATTTAAATGTGGATGGCCTGAAATGAGGGTAAAACAACTGAGGTGGAAAGAAATGTAAATTTTCAAAGCAACATAATTAAGCACTGAAAATATTATAGGGGCGTCTTTGTGCGTCCACACGCCTGGTGTGTCTGTTTTTTCTTTCAAATACTTACTTTTAAAATGCCCTACAAATTATATACGCTAGCTCTTTCACTATGCACCATCGACCGCCCGCCGGGACAGGAGTTAATGCAGTTGCGATGTACTGTTCTGCACTTTCACACATACACACTACACTCGTGTTGGCCCTCGTGATGCACTGCAGCCACACTAGTGTGGTTGATACGGTGGATGTGCAACATGGCAAAAGGTCTGGAGTTGAAGACACTATCCTGCATCACATTGATAACATCAATTTGCTGCATCATGTTGTACAAATTATACCAATGTAGTTATTGGCCATTGCTTTACCAAGATAGTTTCCTGGCAGTCGCATGACAAATTTTTATACAAGTATCATAATATCTAATTAGAAAACCCAATAGTACAATTTAAATGGGGCTTCAGCGAAGTTTCAAGTAACCAGAAAAGTACATACGTATTTTAAAGTTATTTTTTATAACTTCAGCAATTGTTAACAAATAGTAAATTATCAAGTACTTAAAGGTGCATAAACTGTAAATTATTAACTGCTATTTTTAATATCTTAAAATACAAAATAGCAAATAAAAAAAAATTCAAATTAGATTTGTGGTAGCTGAAGAAAACTGTTCTTCCAAAAATGAAATTTTATTTTATGTCTCTGTAAGTCCTGGTAAAAGCAGACATGAGATATCTCCCGGGCTATATAGGGATTGCCTGCCATGGATATCTGGGGATGCCCACAATAGACATCGAGGGGTGGGTGGAATTCGTGGGGTGACTGCCGTGGATGTCGGGGGAATGACTGCCAAGTGGACATTTGGACTATACATGGATATCCCTAGGATATATAGGAGATACGAGGATATCCTGTGAACATCCTTAATATCCTGGCAGGATATCATAGGAACATTCATTAAATATCCTTGTGCTGTGTGGGTAGGAGCGAACATAATGATGTGAAATGAACATCTCTCCCAGTCGACCATTGCATCTGGCTTATTCTTCCAGAGAGACACCTCGGGTTCTCTCCAATGGGGGTTCTTGCTCCTTTATGGTACCTATGACGTAATGAGTAGGAGGAACTTGATAGTCTAACGATACATTCTTCAACCTGCACCTTATCTAACTTGTTACTGGTTAATCCTCATAAAATTTCACAGCAGTCTACTACCTTCGTTGGCTACCACACCCAAAAAATATAACCTTAATTAACTATCAATAATGACTTGGTAGACATCATAAACTCTAGTCAGTTATAATAAAAAAATTAATTTAATTAGTAGAGAAGAGGAATTAACTGAAAAGTACCCTAGTGAAAACTAATACACGTCTGTTTTTTTCTGAACTAAAAAATACCTATTTTATTTTAACTTTTCTTTTCTGTTCGGAAAGTGATTATACAAAAAACAAATAAATGACATAAATATTTTTAATAATCTGTAAACTCCAGATTCCAGTCGTCTCAATACATAAAAAGTTTAAAGTGTAATCATATTTGTTTTTGTTTGTTTCTTTAATTCTAAGGAGACCACAACTGTTGAAAAAAAACTAATTTGAGAAACAGGTTCTAGTTTACCATTTCCTAGAAACCTTGCCATTCAAATTATGAAACACAAAAAAAGAATTAAAATTAACAGTACGCAGATTTAATCGTTACAGAATGATTGGAAGCTATTTGGGGTTTAAATCTTCCTATGTATCTAAATCAAATGAAACAAAACACCTTGGCCTACTATTGTTGCCATTAAGGTCAATATGGTAAAGATAAATTAATTCGTTCTTGTCTAACCTACTGCCCGACTAACAATGACGAATCTTAAAAAAATTAAAGTTCCTAAAACATTTAGCCAATCACTCTTCCTATTCTTACAAGCACACTTAAATCCAACTTTCTATCTAATCACCCCTCGGACATTTCCTTCAAACTGCTACATGTTGATTTGTTTCTTACCAAAAGGTGCTGCCAGAGATGTAACCTCCCCGAAGGTTGCTACATGACAGAGTCCTTGTTTTAGACTAACCTACAATTTAAAGCTGCCTAATTGATAACAACAACTCTGATTCTCTAAAAAAAATTACCTATCTAGAAAACTAGCAAAGAGCAAAACTGTTTACATTTAACTTCACTTACATTGTGCCAGGTCAGGCCAGCCTCCTCCAGGCTGGACGTGAATACGTCTTCCTGCCTCTAAGATCCAATCATCTCTCTCTCGAACAAAACTACCTGCACTTCAATAGCACCACGCCTGATTCGCCCCACCGCTAGCACTTTGGCCAATCCCGGCACACCAGCCAGCCACCCGTGATGTAGATTCTGTCAGCCAGTAATGCACCTTCTTTCCCCCTCCACTCAAAAAGTTCAAAGCCAGCGACCGCACAGGCAGTCAATTTCCTGACGCAGCAGCTCAAGAAAAGGGGAATTAGGAAAATAGCTAAACTGACAGCTAATCGATAAACTGTGGGCTTTATATTCTTGTTAGTAACAACCTATTCAAAAAATTTCCCATGCAGCTGTCCCGTTCGTTACAACAAATACTGATTTCGTGCGTCATCTGCTATTTTTATATCATTCACGACAAACTCAACCCGAGTTAACTAGAAGCTTATGTACTCAGAATTCTCTATCAAGGGTGTGCAAATATGTAACTGCATACAAGTCAAACCAAAAAAAAATTAAACACGGGAAGTAATAAACGGGCTATTTGAAATGTTTTTAACCTAGTAAAAAACTAAATTCCCTTATTCAAATATATATCTAAAAAAAAACAGAAACGGAAAATTTCATTGGTGTGACATTATCACGCTCGTGGTGATTTGTGGTCTCCACAAATACTACAATAAAACTATTTGAAGGCATCAAATCAACACTAGGTGGTTTTTCGGGTTTATTCCTAACCCCCATTTTTTTCCAAGCAATCGCTTATCTTAAAACTGTGAGTCCGAGTTCATGCAAAACAAAGTTGTGTGCGATAGTCAACAGAAGTTATCTTGATTACTTGCTGCGCAGGCCGTCTGGGGGTGGCACGATGTCCGAGAGATCCCGTAACTTACAACTTAATCCCTGCGAACTGGGAAACCATGGCAGGTCTCCAGGACTATCTGGGGGTGACATAATGTCCGAGAGATCCCGTAACATGCAACTTAATCCCTGCGAACTGGGAAACCATGGCGAGTCTCTAGGACTGCCTGGGGATGACATGATGTCCGAGAAATCCTGTCACTTGCAACTTAATCCCTGTAAACTGGGAAACCAGGGCGGGTCTCCAGGACTGTCTGGGGGTGACATGATGTCCGAGAAATCCTGTAACTTGCAACTTAATCCCTGTGAACTGGGATACCATGGCGGGTCTCCAGGGCTGTCTGGGGGGGGACATGATGTCCGAGAGATCCTGTAACTTGCAACTTAATCCCTGTGAACTGGGTAACCAGGGCGGGTCTCCAGGACTGTCTGGGGGGGACATGATGTCCGAGAGATCCTGTAACTTGCAACTTTATCCCTGTGAACTGGGAAACCAGGGCGGGTCTCCAGGACTGTCTGGGGGTGACATGATGTCCGAGAAATCCTGTAACTTGCAACTTAATCCCTGTGAACTGGGATACCATGGCGGGTCTCCAGGGCTGTCTGGGGGGGGACATGATGTCCGAGAGATCCTGTAACTTGCAACTTAATCCCTGTGAACTGGGTAACCAGGGCGGGTCTCCAGGACTGTCTGGGGGGGACATGATGTCCGAGAGATCCTGTAACTTGCAACTTTATCCCTGTGAACTGGGAAACCAGGGCGGGTCTCCAGGACTGTCTGGGGGTGACATGATGTCCGAGAGATCCTGTAACTTGTAACTTAATCCCTGTGAACTGGGAAACCAGGGCGGGTCTCCAGGACTATCTGGGGGTGACATGACATCCGAGAGATCCCGTAACTTGCAACTTAATCCCTGTGAACTGGGAAACCATGGCGGGTCTCCAGGACTGTCTGGGGGTGACATGATGTCCAAATGAGATCCTGTAACTTGCAACTTAATCCCTGTGAACTGGGAAACCAGGGCAGTTCTCCAGGACTGTCTGGGGGTGACATGATGTCCAAATGAGATCCTGTAACTTGCAACTTAATCCCTGTGAACTGAGAAACCAGGGCGGGTCTCCAAGACTGCATGAGCACCTGCACCAGCTGCCGCACTGCGAGCCATCTACAATGTCTAGACGAACCAGGAATCTGAAAACACAATCATCAAACATTGGAGGTTCTTATTACTCAATATAAAAATTTTCTCCTGTTAATTTGTGTAACATGATAAAATAAGATACAAAAAAACAACCTTTACATAAATAAAAGTTACCTTTACACAGGATTTCTTTATTTCTTAATATCTGGTGGGGAAGCAAGGTACCACACCCTACCTTTCAACTCGGTGGTTAACCTAGACACATCCCACTTAACAAGTAACATTTATAACATGTTGTAACCAACTTTAACGGTCATCAAAGCCAAATTTAGGTCAGACAGGACAAAAAAATACTTCAGCCCTAACATACTGCCCAGTTCAAGTTCTTGCCCATCATTGGCACACACTTCTTTGATTGGTGTCCAGACTAGTACATAGAAGAGTTCCAATCTTGCTGAAATCTCAGCCACTCGCTCACATATACTCACAGTTCAATAGGGGTTCACAGTCCAGTCCAAATAGTACTTTAGGGCTGAGCTTCACAGATGTTCTTGTCCTCTTACCTTAGGTTCGCAACGGCAGATAGGCAGGTAGACTATCTTGTCAGCAGCTGCGTCTCCACGATGTAGGCGTCCCCACAGCCATCCTTCTCAACCGAGTGTTGCTGTCTTGTGCCGCAACCGACCACAGCTTCGCTTCCTTGGCTGGACAGTCATCTATCCAGGGCAAGCGAAGAAGACCTCACACAGCGAGACCCCTACACAGGTGTCTCAGCATGGCGGGAGAGAAGCCTGACCTCCTGTGGAAGTAGCACTTCCCTCACAGGACAGGTGTCTCCTTTTAGGGTAGCAGCTAGTAAACTGTCTATTGAACTACCTCTTTTTTTTAGACAGCACCATCCAACACTTTCCCTCATCGCAGTTTTTCAAGTGTTTCTAGTAGTTACCAAAAAGTCTCGTTCGAGTATTTTGTACACAAGGCAGTATTAACTTCTGAAGAATATCTTGATGTAAAACTTATGATGTAGTTACGTTAGTAGCCACAAGATAACTACGATATTAACTTTCTAACGCTGTTTAATTATAACCCAATACAAAATTAGTTTACCTTCTCCCTGATTACTTAACCTATCGTATTTAGAATGGTACTCTGGATTCGCCCTCCTAAAAATTTTTCTCACTTTCCTTTCTATTCCTTTAAGGGATTGTCTTGCTCCTATCTGGAACCATACCTTTTTTGGTTGTCTCCCTTCGCTTTCAGGGGGAGTTTAACCATCTTTATGCCGCTTCTTGGTGTACCTTTCTATTATGCCATTTTTTTTTTAAATGACACATATTATCTAGGAAAAGGAAACACCCTTCTCCTCAAATTAAATCATAGTTTAAAAAACACACAACACATTGTTTTAATTCATCGCCCTTAAGGCAATCGTTCACATAACATTTTACACTTCCTGCTGCTGGAAACATAAATACATACAACCCCCTTTTTCCTTACTAATCGTACACTTAATTTCAAACTAACAAATTAAACTTAAATGAAACACTTCTCATTCTTTACAACATCCTCGATGGTGATATACAGTGGAATCCTTCTACCCTCGCTCATCTTAAAACTTAGTTTTATCCTACCCTGGGACCCGACTTGTTCCAGGCTAGAATCACCTGAAGATGCACCCTGGACAGGCGGTGATGAGGGCCTCTCTGTCGAAGGGCACTCCCATTGTCTCTTTCGATATCTGCAAAATCTCCAACACACACAGCACAAATACAATGGTTAGTAACACAACCAAAACAGAGGTCCCCAACTCCAGGTCCCATGGCATCTTTATGCTGAAAGTATCCACCCAGGGTATGTCTCCCAAGCCTATTTAGATTGGATTTCTTAAAATAATGAACAGATGGACAAACATCATAATACCCATTACGAAATTTGTAAAATTTCTGAGCTATAAATTTTAGTTCCTATAGGAGTATCGAACACAATCCTAGGACTTTGTTTCATGGTATCAAAAGTTATGTTCAAGTGGAGGATGGCTGAATGTTAATCTTCTTCTAAGCAGTCCTGAAAAGAAGCGAAAATCATTTTTGTAGAAGTTGTGTGGGCGGTGAAATGTAATTTTATTAATTTAGACCAGGCTGCAGGATTAACATGATTCATATCAAATTATGTCTTGGCTTCATGGTCACAAGGATGAATTCCTTCTATTGTCAACACTCGATCTAAATATATTTTACAATCACAAGTTACAGCTACGTCTATTGATCAAGGATAAGTTTCATTAGGTAAAACTCTAAACTCATTTTTGCTTAATGTACATGACAATCCTAATTTTCCTTTGGCATTAGTCAAAAAGTAACATTTAGGACCTACTTGAGTGGTAATCAAGAGTGAGCCTGTCTGAAAACTAAAAGAACATAACACTCCCAATTTCTCTGTGGTGGCTCCATTGTACACAGCTTTAGGGCATAAGGCCACTGTAGTCGTATCGCCAGATATACTGGCTACAAAACAAAGGTGATCCTGAATTGGACGACAATCTTGTAAGGCTCTGTCTGTTATAGTTCTAACATCAACTCAGTTCACTCTTAGAAAACTAGTTTCATGGTGTAAAATAAAAAGGGAATTTTTCCATCTAAAAGGTACAGTTACAAAATCGAAACATTTCCAACTGGCATCTTTTAGGACAAAAGGAATTTTGATTTTCCTGTATAAATTCTCCTCAAAAATTTGGCATTTGCATATCTGTAAATTGTTATAAACCTGCACATCAGCTATGGAGATAGCTAAACGATAATCACCTATGCCAATAATCTGGCCCCAGTGCTATAATTTTACTTTTAAATTGTCTGGTTTGATCAGAACAACTGGTAATTTATGGGACTTACATTGCTCTAGTATTTCTACTCGATATACCATGTGAGTTAATTAAGTCATAAATACTGTTGACAAATAATTAATTTGATAAACCTGTGACAAATCTTCCATGATTTCAGAATGACTATTCTCTAATGATTCTTTAAATTCAGTCAAATATTAAGAAATATTTTCAATTTTTTTTGTACTATGCCAAATAAATTTGCGACTACTATATTATCTACATTGATCTGATTTTAAATGTTAGCCAGTGCTACATGGTTAACTAAAACTGGCTGCTTCATATCTAAGAGCTGATCAGTTCCTTCCTCCTCATTTCTAAACAATGTTTCCATATGGTGAGCTGTGGCAAAGTCACAGCACCAGTTGACTACCTCGCCTCGAAAGGAAAAAACTGTGTTTGACTCGCTGTGAACTCAGAATTTCTGCTCAATTCTCTCTGGAGTCTCTAGTGTTTCCAGTAGTAACTCTGTATCCATCCTTAACTGTTTTGAATTTTTGTGGAGACTGCAGAAAGGTTATCTGCTTGTAGGGGAACACAACATTATATTATTTAAAATATTTCGACTACTGCCTAGTTTTATGGGTAATACAGTCTGGAAAGTTAATGGTACAAAGGAAGAATATACCAGCACCCTATTTAGAGGCTGACAATGGACTCCCGATACTACTCCAGCTGGAACGGGCTCTGTAGCTCTCTGGACATCCATCCCTTCCAAAGAAGAAGCCACGCCTTGTAGTAACCTGGCCACGATGATGATTGCTGTCATCGTGGTGGTGCTGAACATCACAACTTCACATAGGGTGCGAAAACAAGAGATTGGGTTGTCACCGCGCTCCTCTGTAGATAAGCCTCCTCAGGAACCCATTCAAAATACAGCATTATACTTCATGCCTTGGCCGTTATTTCCCCCAATGCACTACGCCAAAAACAAATTTAATTCTCATGGAACAACTTCATGCACTGGACATTCACAGGGTCTCTCTTAATTTGTCGGTTACCTGTTTGTATTACATAAAGGTTATCAGAAAGTTTTTTCATCACTGACAACAGGCCATTCCAATGGTGGAGGTAATTGTGGCCTAGACTGTTCTTCCTCACTGGGGTGAAGATTAGGACCTCCTATCCAGTCTGGTACTGGACACACCTCCGATGTTGATCATATCTTTGTTTCTCCCTTCCCTGCTGTTATCTCACTTTCTCCGTTGCTTGTTTTTTATTACCTTCATTTTGTGTCGCATGTGTTTGCTCCCGTACTCTTCTATTCTTTGGTTCAATCAACCCTCACATAGCAATCCTGGCTCTCGGCCATATAGTAATAGAAAGAGATTAAATCCAGTGCTCTCTTGTCGAGCAATGTTGTATGAAAAGGTGACTAAGAGGACCTAAAAGACCTATACCTACTCGGTCGAAGGGTTCCCCTACTGGTAAGGGTTGTAACAACCCTGCTGGTTTCTGGTAAGTTACTTTCTTTGTCTGGCAGTCATTGCACATCCTCACATAAGTTTCAACCTACTTATACAAACCCTTCCAATAATATCTCCTTTATATTTTGTCCAAGGTTCTAGCTACCCCTAAATGTCCTCCTATTAAGGGGTTGTCATGGCACTTGCTCAGGATCTCCTCTCTCAATCTCTCCAGTATTACCAACAATTTATGGCGGCCTTCAGGTTTGTGTTTATTTTGTACAAAATTATATTTTTTAAGAGAAAATTTCTTAGCTAGTCTGCTTAATTTATAATTGATGTTAGATGGGTTTTCCACTACTTGAATCAAAGGTAGCAAGTTAATAGTATTGTGCTGGGCTATCATCATGTAAATACCTGGCAACAAGAACACTGGTATCTGTAGTGATTTTCCTCACCTTTGTATGTGCTTATATAAACTGGACTTCTGTACTAACTATCCACATTAAACTCAAGCATTTTTTATGCCCATCAAGTGATTCTACTACTGCTATGTGCACTAATTTTCAATCGATCCATGTAACACAGACTATGGTGGTCTGTAACTACAGAGAAAAGCTTCAAATGAATATAGGGTCGAGTTTGATCCAAGGCATACACTAGAGCTAAGCACTCTAAGTGTGTTATGGGCTACCTACTCTCAGCTGGAGTGAGAGTCCTACTAGCATAGGCTACTGGGTGTAGCTTGCCATCCTTTCCTTGCATTATAATTGCCCTGGGTGCTAGCATCTGTGTGCATTACATGGGGTCTATTTTACTAAAATGAAAGAGTGTGTGTGACGAAACTAATTTCTCTTTCAATATTTGAAACTGCTTTTCCTCTCTGGTATCTCAATCAAAATGTTGATTTTTCTTTGACAATGAGAATGTCTTTGCAATTTGGGGAAAATTTCGATAAGACTATGCTAGGTCTAGAAAACTTCTAACTCCACTAGCAACTGTGGGAGTGGGAAATTCTTTCACCGCTTTCACCTAGATGGGATGAGGTTGTATTCCCTCTCTGTCCACTAGGTGCCCTAGCATCTCTATTTCCTCATACCCAAATGAACTTTCCGCCAGTTTCAAAGTAAATTTTTCCTTCTTGAATCGAAGTAGGACTTGTTCTAATCTAGCCAAATGTTAGTCAAAATTACGGCCTGACACTAGAATATCGACAAGGTAAAGTAGACTGGATCGCCATTTCAATCCTGCTAGTGTTTTGACCATAAACCTCTGAAAAATGGAAGGTGCTGTTTTTAAGCCAAAATGTAGTGTTTCGAAACAGATGTAACATCGCGGCATTTGCTACACGACAGATTCCTTGTTTAAGACTAACCTACAATTTAAAGCTAACTAAAGAATAACAACACTGAATCTCAATAAAAAATTACCTATCTGGAAAACTAGCAAAGAGCAAAACTGTTTACACATAACTTCGCCGACATTGTACCAGGTCGGGCCAGCCTCCTCCTCTACCTCGAAGACCCAAGCATATCTCTCTCGAATACAACCACTTGTACTTCAATAACACCACGTTTGATTTGCCCCACTGCTAGCGCTTCGGCCAATCCTGGCCAGCCAGAAAATCCCTTATTCAAACAATAAACCGAAACAGAAAACTTCATGGGTGTGACAATATTAACACTTATGGACTCCATAGGCAGCCCAGAGACAGTAACATCCCTTCAGTCTTTTTTGGATCAAATTTGGAGGACCAGAGGTTATCCGTGTGTTCGTTTAGATGTTTCTGCTGAAGAACGATAACTTAAGCCATCGAAACATTACGATTACTAATGCAAAAGTGGAGCAAAACTCGTCTACGAAAGCTTGTGCCGATGATACATGGGTGATAGGACAAAGTGCAACTTCAAAGTCTCAGCTAGGGAACGCACAGGGAGTATCGAATTCTTATCCCATCGTGATATATTTAACTACAGAAATGCAGTTGGCCTAAAATTGCAACTTACGAGTCCTATGCATTAGAAGTGGAAGAGGCGAATGCATTGTGTTACGACTATCTTTTCCACATATGAACATGTGCACATACAGATGTGAGTTTTTTGCTGGAGGAATTAATGGATGTATCAGTGTTTGTAACATTTTCAAAAAGTGTTCTGAGTTTTCATTCAATGGGGGGAACATGTTTGAATATATTATTTTTGCAGTTAATTTTCTCGCAATATGTTACTCAAAATGCAAAAACAAAATGTTTCAAGCTTATGATACGTAATTCGGAACACAATGATGTAAACACATAGTATTGTCACCACTGAAAATGTTTAGTTATTTGAACAGGACGAAGCACATTTTTGCTTACGTTGGGTGCAGTCGCTTGGCGCATCCTGGTGACGGCCTCTCATAGCGACCTTCGTGAGCTGTAGGCATGTTAGAGTGGGGGAAGGCAGAGGCTAAAGCAGAGGAGGGGAAGGCAGGGGCTAAAGCAGAGGAGGGGAAGGCAGGGGCTAAAGCAGTGGAGGGGAAGGGCAGAGATTCCCTGCAGGGTGACATCCAGGTGTGCGTACTGCCTACATGGTATCCACATGGGAAGGGCTTGCTCGAGATTAAATCCATAGTTCAGATGTTAACTTTCTTACATCACTAAAGCTTATTTCTAGCAACTGCGCTTGATGAAATGTGTGTAAAATCACTGACAAGGTAGTTGACATGAAAGGAAAAACTACTGTACGAAGTATGAAAAGACTCGCCTTCATTTGTCTGCTCTGAAAAGCAAATTATTAACCGTGTTTTGTATTGTTCTTTAACACATTTGCCTTTATTTGGATGTCAGTTCGAAAAATTATATTCTGAGTTATTCGACCTTGAAATCTATTCAATAAGTTACACTTAGTTTTATGCATAAAGGTATTCTTTATATATTATTGACTAGTTCATATGGATTATATATTTATTTTACGACTTGTTTTTACATGTAGCGAAGATAAGAAGAAGTTTGCTTTGTCTTATACTCACCCACAGGTAATGAGAAATTATAAAACAGGAATATAAATAGGTTTAGTAAGAATAAAAGACAGTAAGTAATACATTATGAAGGCTTAAATATCAATATTAACATTTCAGTAAAAATGAAAGGGTAGCAATCTGTACACTATTATAAGACTGATAATACATTTTTTGTCATATACAGTATACATCAATGGTAACTCTCAAATAAACCAAACATTGTATAATGAACATATAAATACATAACTGTTTAGTAAATGCTTGAAGGATAATTAAACATAATTGCTAAATTGGGTACCAAGTTATTATAT
>NQII01002869.1:46522-131777 GCA_002778355.1 Clitarchus hookeri
ATATGCATACAGTAAGAAAACTCAGTGGCCTTCAGCTCTAAAATACAACAGGCTCAAATACAAACAATACTGATTTTCCTATCACTAATCTCCTTAATATTAATTAAGGGCCTGTATTACGATCTCTGAACACATGCGTTGAATTAGCTAAACTACTTTGTTGCATAATGTGAAATGAGCATTCCTTTAGCTAAGTTATCTTTTACTATAATATTTCAATCTTCCAGCTCGTTATGATGGTTTTAGAGTTCACTAAATAAAGTCTGTCTTACGAACGACTGCTGTTTTTTTTTTTTAACAATTATGATGTAGGTTGTTGTTTAAATCTACTTTCATTGCAATAACAGTATATTTCTACACCACAGAATATGTTCACAGATATGTAAATGTATAGGTGAACATCACCTACTGCGTAGGAATAGACTATTATGGGAACAGATGTAAACGATAACACAAGGAAATGTCGAAAAAAACATTATTTTATGAGATACACTATCAGGGGTCATGGCAATTGTTTAAGTTGTCAGTATGTTGTTTACTGGTCGTAATATGTAAGACATTCTTAAAAGCTGCAAGACCTTGGTTATTTGATAGTTGTATTGATGTTGGCAACAGCGAAGCATATATTTTAAATAACTCAAGCAAGGGACATCCACCATTCCAATTTCCTCCTTTTTTGTAATAAAACAGAGTGCAAATGTTTGAAAATATTTTCATATAAAACTTGAACTTTCATCGAAGTTAACAGAAATTTTTTGCTACCTGTATGTTTTGTCTAGGCAAAATGTCATGCCACAAAACATACAGGAAGCAACACTATTTGCAATTTCTAATATCTAAATATTATAAAACAAAGTCGCTTGCCGCATCTGTCTGTGTATTCGCTTAGAACTTCTTAACTACTTGATGGATTTTGATGCGGTTTTCAACATCATTTAGAGAATGTCTTGAGAAAGTTTTTGGTTTATAAGATATTTATATTTAATCTAAGAAAAATTGAGAAATGTTGACTAAACCATAAGAGATCCATAACATTAATGTAGTACAGAATTGTAGCTCTCAAAAATGTATTCACGAAAGTACGCGATAGCATATGTTTATCCTTTAAGGATGACCCACAGTAACCATTTTAGTCTTCCAAAGATTGATAAAAAATAATTTATTCAATTGCGAAACCGTTCTGACCGACATATTGTTAATCCTTATTCAATTAAATATGTTAGTTACCTTAAGCATTTAGTTAAGATCAAATTTGTATTTTACACTATATCATTAAAATTAATATCGTAGAAGATATCACAGGTTTTCCTATTATACCCGGGCAGAGCCGGGCAGTTCTGTAGTTTAATATATAAAGTATTATTTTAAAAATACATTTTGGCCTGAAGAATTCAATTTTTATATAATTTTTACTTTTATGTTTTCTTCGTGTTTTCAATAATTAGATGCATTTACTATATTATTTATGAGTAGTTTCACTGCAAGTTCACCTGAAATTGTTTTCGCTCGCAAGGAATAATTTCGAATTTTTATATAACCTCTGTGACTAAATGACACACATGCAATACTCAGCTAGGTAATAAACACCATATGTGCCATTTGAATTTATAGTTAATTTGACATGTAGATTAGCATTATAGTGAATGTTATAAAAGTCATAAATTATTATTTTGCTTTATCTGGCAGCAAGCGCTCAAATATAACTTTAACTAGAGTTCATAATACAAATGCTAAATCAAAATGAAGCGCAAAATGTTTCTTTCACCGACTCTTTTGACTCTGGAAACTTTATTGAAGGTTTCAGAATTATTGTTATTGTGTTCTTTTTAAAAAGCTCAGCGAAGCATCCACATACGACCCGGCTTTCGGATGCTGACTTTATAATTTGGTGGTCACCAAAGAAATCCGTAAAGGATTTATTTCTAATTTGGTATTCCACTGTAATACGTGTAATATCAAACTGGGAGTCCCAACTCACAACACAGAATGCTCCTCTACAATGGAGGTTAACTTAGAGGCAGTTGCTGGTGTAAAGGGGATTGGAGCAGGATATTCTCACCATGAAGAGTTTTGTGCATGCTTAGGAGTTCCACACATGGCAGTGGGTACGTATTCCAAAATTCACGACACTATATGTAATGGATGGGAGAAAGCAGTACCAAAATATGAGAGAGACCACACAGGAAGAAGCAGTTATTGCTGTGGCTAACTGTGAATTTGATGTACAACGGGATTCCTCTACTGGCGGTCGTATCCAATGGCAGCTGGTCCAAACTGTCATACAAAATGAAGTATGATGCACTGTCTTGCGATGCTGCAATTGTTGTCTACCACACCAGGAAACACCAGGAAAGTGCTTTTTATGTGAATGTTCAATAAATATTGCTAATGTGTTTGCATGGGTGAATGATGTGAAGGACATTCCATTCCATGCTTGTTACAAAAACCATGAAGTTGTCACAAGCCATATGGAATTCAGCGTTGTAATTGAGGATTTCAAACGAGGTGAAGAGTTGTAAAACGTTAAGAACGCTAAACTTATTGCTGATGGAGACAGCAGTATGTACCAAACAATTCTTGAAGAATGACCCTAATAAAAATTGACTGTCGAAAAAAACTAGTATAAAAATCATCTCAGAAAGTACAGGAGAAAAATCATAACTATAAGTGAAAATAGTGTTCAAAGAAGTCCAGCTTTAAGGCAAGTTGTTTATAACAAAATTATTAGGCTGTCAACTGCGGTACAGAAGGCTATTTTATACAGGAAATCTTAGGAATGTGACTTGAGCTCTAAGGTGCTGTTTGTGCATGCGATGAGCTCACTAAACTTAGCTCTGTGACTCATACTGCTACTAAGGCCTTATTCGGTATCTTGCAGCTATGGATGATGGAGGGACATGTATGGCCCCTAGTGGCACATCTGCACAAGCCAACTGCAATAATCGCAAATGGGACACATGTCGGGCTGTAACAATACTGGGTGGCAACCTTCTTTGTACTCGTTCGATGTGTTCATGGTGTTCAATGTTTTTGGCAAATGAGAGTATATTCTCCTAAACCGATGAACTTGGCCTGAAATTATAGTATAACAAAATAACTAGAGAATTCATAAGGAGTAAGAATTTGTTACCTATTTCACGACACATATTCACACCTGCCAATGAAGTTTACCTAACATTACTATTATAAACACAGTTTGCTAATTTACAGGAAGTCATGAATCATTACTCCCTAAGCAATAGAGTCACCTGCACTGGTGCATTTAGCCTGATATTACCATTTAACAATACAGCTGGCAAATCACAGGATGTAACAAATTGTCACTCTGTTGTGATATATATTCAAGTTCACTGATCTGATTGACCATTTAACTAAGCAACTAGGGAATTCACAGGATGTAACAAATCACTAGCACTGAAGGTGCCATATACCAGTTAGCCAATTCACAGGCTCACATACTCGCATACTTGCCTACACCAGTGCAGTTGGATTGTAATAACTATTTTACAAAACAACTTGAGTGAGGTTTCTTTGCGAGAGGCTTTTGTAATGTTGCTTTGAATAATTGTTCTATTTTGTGTATCTGAAGGGTGCAAATGCCATTTGTCGATGCCATAGGAAACTTTTCTAAAATGTCTTTGTACCTGGATATGCTGGCCAGGACAATTAGGGTATGTACCATTTTCCCACTTTTTGTCCAGATACAAAGCCTGAAACAAACTAGGCGTGATGCCTGTACTCCACTTTTGGTTTGGTTATGCTGACCAAAAATTTTTGATCCGATTCTATTTGTCATGTGGATATAAGGGAAACTTTGTTGAAATGGGGATGTTGCGGACTCGATAGATAAACAGGGGGAAACTCTTGGTATTTTCCGTGTCTCTCCCGAGATACAGTTAGATACATAATTAACGACTTTTTATATGTACGATTGTGTAACATTGGATTCTAACAGTATTGATTTTCGTGAAGTTAAGATAAGTGATAAGTAATAATCATCCTTTATATAATTCAGTAATTAACACACAACCACTAGCTAATTAAGCACTGCATTCCTCTTATATGACGGGCATATTTTTGTTTTAGTAGATGGTCTGTTGAAGTCGGCGGCGTCGCCATTTTCTTCTTTATCTCGTGGCCCTCTCATCGCTCGTTCCAAAGTCGTGTGTGTGGGTGTGCTGCGCCATTTTGTGCACACGTGCATACATCATGTATCAAGTCATGCATCAGGTTCGGACTCTGGAAACTATGAGGGTGTACGACAAATTACACGAACTGGCGAAGTAAAGTTATATTCAGAAGATCGTAGCATGCTTGGATTTTAGTGTAAAAAAATTAATGTGCAAGTTGATTTTGTAATATATGAAGGGATCGGGGAAGAAAGTGCTACCCTCATTTTGTTGGAAATCGGGCATATTGCACTTTCTGTTATTTGGTAGCATATACTACACACTCACTGCATTTAGTTAAATTCTTCTCCAGTAGACAGTCCTGACTACTCTGTGCAACTTTTTTTTTTACTGTCCCTAATTAGGTGTATTATTTTGGATCTAGACAGTGCTATCCATTGTGTCACCATGACAGGTGTATCTCGTTCTCCTAATCCTGTGAAAAGCCCACTAATTTGCGATGATTAAGGAAGCGATTGTGATGAACTTGGGGACGACAATGATGCTGATCCAGCCCATTCACCACCAAATACCCAGGAATCTGAAAATAATGTAAGTGTGTCTTAGCATTATGTTGACACGATTGTAACTTCAAAGTTAGTTTGCTTAGAATTCTTGCATATTTCTGATTACAGATTATCCGTAAGTATACCAAACATTAATGTAAAATAAATAGGAGCACATTTTAAGAGTGGTATAACCTAACTTCTGTGTTATATGTTATGTAATGTATAATGGCACAAAATATTTTTGAGGGTCAGCATTTTTTGAGCCCAAAAAAATTCTTTAAGAGTTAGCATGTCATTGTTCCGAATTTTTTATTCTTATCTAATCATTTAATTATTTGGTTTCAGGATGATATCATTTCCCATCCTCTGCCAACATAAGGTGAAGTTCTAAGTAGATCAACACATCCTTCTCCAAAGAATCCATTTCCTAGCCGAAAACGAAAACGGAAAACCAGTAACAAGGAACAAAACAAGCAAAAGAAAAATGAAGGTAGGTCTTGCAGAAACAGAAAATGACAGCTAGTTGCTGACATTATTTTGAGTTGTGAATGTGTGCATTAAAATGCCAAGCATAATTGCTACCAATGCAAAATTAATTCTTTAATTGTTTTACGAATTTGGCTAATTTTGATAAGAAAAATACCTATATGTTTGCTCTAATAGAGACATACAATGTTAAAAAGAAGTTGTGGTCAAACATCAAGTAAATCTTCTCGCAAGCAAAAATCATATTATAATAATATTAACATTGATTGGAAACTGGCTCGGATATGCAGGAAATCATTTCTGGCTATTCATGGCCTCCAAAGTAACAGGAGACACTTGAAGAACATTTTAATCCAAATGAAATCAGGATCCACATCCAAAAACGACCAAAGGGATAAACATGAAAATCGTCCAAACTGTATTTCTGACGAAAGAGTACAGGCTGTTCATGAACACATTAGAAGCATACCTGTATACCAGATACAGTACAGTCACAGACAGAAGAAGAAACTGTATTTTGAGAGTGATTTAACTTTAACATCATTGTAAAGAGACTTTTTTTCTTAAATATTGTGAAGACAGGCATGTTGATGCTATTGCAAAAGACAAATACAGACGAATATTTTGTAACAGCTACAACATTGGTTTAAATTCCGAAGTCTGATACTTTTAAGACATGTAACACTCTCCAAATTGTAATAAATAGTTCAACAGCTAACAACGAAGAGTGGAAAATGATTACAACAGAAAAATAAGTACATTTGAGAAGAGCTGAGGCCATGAGGGCCAAGCTTAAATAATACACTGCAAAGGCTAAAGAAGGGTCTCATAATGTACACACCATCTCTATTTGCCTGTAACAGACCATGCCTACACCGAAACTGACCTGAGGTGCTGCATTTTATCTACGAAAGATTCGGACCTACAGTGCGGGTATACATAACTGCAGAATGGACGTGGGACACATGTTTTTGGGAGATAAGAGTGTTGCTAAAAGAGGCAGCGATGAAAAGCTAGTTGTTTGTTAGAATATATTAGTAGCTTAGACATAAAGGTTGAAAAACTGATTATTTTTTTCGACAACTGTGGAGACCAAACAAAAAATTACACAATTGTTGCCCTTTACAACTATCTTATCTCTACTGGTGTCATCACTGAAATTCAACACTATTACCTAATAACTGGAAATACATTTCTACCATCTGATTCAGATTTTGCAAGATTGAGAAATACTAAAAGAATCTTCCCTACGTTTATACCCCAGACCAGTGGAGATATGTGATTTCAAAATGCGGAAAGAAAAAGAACACTGTCATCCTCGATTTTCCCAAATTACAAAACAACTTAAACACAATAAAAAATTGCGATGAGGGTTGCGAGATAGAGTTTAAAAAGGGTATTTGTATTAATTTTGGACACAAAACACCCATTGTGATGAAAATAAAGCATCAAGTGAATGCATAGTTTATTAATGTTTTCCCGGAAAAAGAGAGGAAAAGTGATGTAATCACTGGAGTTGGTATAATGGTCCTAATTATACCAATTAGAGAAAATTTGACAATCTAAAGGAGATACTTGCTTACATACCATTGCCGTGCAGCGGTTCCAGGGATGCTTATGTGGGTCCTCAACCTTACCTGTCTTACCCGGGTTAAAGCGAAAACTAGTGAAATTACCCGGCACTATAACTCAGTGAACATGAGTCAGTGAGGGTTGTGCAGTTGACGACCCGTGGGTCCCTGGAGTCCTTTGTCGATTTAGAATGTTTGCAGATACGTCAATAATTGTGTACCTAGTGACTTCCCTTATACACTGGCGAGGTTGTGGGCCACCTCACACACCTTACTTGCATTTTGCTGCATTAGGGTGCAGTGCCCGAAATACTCTCAGGGATAAAGTAAATGAAACACTCTTGGTGATTTAAGATGTTTAATACTGCTTTAATACATACGTATTTATGTTAATATATTACAAGTTAATGCAGACCCGGCACTCCGGTCTGCTGGTGACTATTAAAGCAGAAGCGACCTAAGCTATAAAAAAATATTGAAATGATGCATAGCATGTTAAACCCTTGTTAAAATGCAGGGAGGCAGACGGTCGTCCTCTCGGTAATGAATATGCAAATGCTCCTGTAGATTTTGTTACAATTGATTATGAAGGTGATTGCAGCAAAAGTTGTGACCGAAGCCAGTGCCAAATATTATGCGAAAATTAATATGTACTCTGTTTAGCCTAACGAATATCCTACATAATACAATTCCCTCTTTAATATCATGTTTTTGACAGCCCTGTGATTAATTAGATGGAAATTATGTTTGTGACTGTGATGTCGTGGGAATGTCACCAAAGTAGAAAAACAAAATTTTAAAAAAGAGGTTTTCATAGGCAGTCTGCTGTGAAAAGAGAACACTATTGCCATTTTAAGTATTGAACATAATTACAATTAGTGAAATAACTGGAATGACTGTAAACTGAGAATTTCATTTTATGGTAAATTTTTTAATTGAAATTTAGCTTCTGGAGTTTTTTCGCCGGTGGGCGAAACCAAGTGTTCCGTTTTAAGGGGGATCTGGACGAGTCCATCCCTGAAAGGGGTGTGGGTAGCCATGCTTATTTGAGGATTTAATAAAAGAATGACTCTATTTAATTGGGCCATAAAATTTTGAACTGTGTGTACCTCTTCGGGATTTTATTCCCCACTATTTAGCCGAACTTGGGGACACATAGCTCTATTATTCCAGCCAGCAGGTCCGTCGACATCACACCATTAGGAAGGATGCCTATCGTCGCTGCACAAGCTGTGCTGACATACACTCAAATTGCCTAAGTGCCTGATGGCTGTGGCTTTCGAGGGGACACCGTGTTGGACCACTTGTATTCTTCCCCCAAGAGTTACCTCTTCAGGTAAATAAAGCAAGGCAGTCACTTGAGTCATGTAACTAGTATGTAACGACGAGGCGGGTGTGTTCCGTTCTCGTAGACCCATACTGATGTACTCTCGACCAAGTGTTCACTTCAAACTGGTGTTGGCTAGGTGGTGTAAGTGACTGTGGTGGTACTTTTGGTTACGGGAGCACACGTGGACATGTGGTTTACGTCACCATCGATAAATCATGGTTATTATATCAGCCTTTGTGATAATCCTGTAGAAGACATGGAGGGAGAAAGTAAGAGACCAGAAATAGTTAATTAGGTTATGTTACAATTTACCAGGACTTACATGTTTTCTGATGTGCATGTAAAACTATACCAAAGTAGAAAACCCTTTAATGTAATCTAGTTCATTAATACAATGTAAATTGTGTCATTTTGTGTAAATATTAGAAAAACACTTTTGGTTCAAAAATGTTTTTATTTTCGGAGGAAGGAAGTGCTAAACCACAACATAAGTGAATATCATATTAATTGCTATAGACTAAACACATATGTTTAAACAAGTTACTGTGGTTGCAATTAGTGTAAACAATACCTTCAAATATTAACTAGTGATATTTTATACAAACCAATTTTAGATATTAAGTCAATCCTTACATATTTATTATCCCCGAATGATGCCTAAATGGGTTAGCACTTTCTTCCTCCGAACCCTTTTAAGTAAATGGAAAGATTATACAGATGCAGTTATTGCTTTTATTCCCCATGAAAACGACTTAATTTATTGAGGTATGTTACTTACCACATTACTCTTGTATAAAAGGCCTTGTATGACGTTTAGCTAGAAAATTTTATTCAGACTCTTTTAACAACACATTTTTCATTGTGGATCTCGGTATCCATACACTGTTCAGATGTTCAAAGGAGATGAAAGGTTTTTTAATTTTAAAATTGATTTTAAAAAAATTAATAATCCTTAACCCTTACAACCCTCAGAACAGTTTGACCATATATGAAAACATTTTATTTTCTGAAATAAATTTTTTTATCAATTGCCATCCCATTTAAAGCAGCTATTTCGTGTGTGTGATAATACCTTCAAAAGAAATCTTAAACATATTTTACAGAAGCACACTCTTAATACCAGTAATGCATATTTTGATGAAATGTTAAATATGGAAATATTAATAACCTATAATAAAGTTGTAATTTATATGCTAATTATTAAAATCAGTAATATTGACATTTTTATAAAAAAAAATTGTTCTTTGTTCTATCAATTGTATTTTGTCTAGCATGTGGCCAATAAAATGTATTATTGAAGGTATTCAGTGTAGTTATATTTCCTGTCATATCCCTTACTGTGTTTCTTTGCACAGTCAAATAATGGAAAAATAAATGTAAATAAACCGAGTTCTGCAAACATAGAAAAATATTGTTCGAATTATACCAAATTATTGAGTACATGCCATGAGATTATGACACTTCGATGACAGGATGATAACAAAATTGTATCCAAAACTTGACATGAATACAGTAAAAATATCTTGTAATTTACTAAGGTTTTTATATTTTTAATTTTTGTTAAATATATACATACAAATATTTATATCCCGTAAAAAAAAAGTTCACATTGGTTAAGAAATAGTTGTCTATAGGATTTAATTCCTGTATTCTTAATACAATATATAATATTTTAAATAATGTATAACTATCGTTAATGTCGAATTAAATATTTCGAAAAGAGGGAAAATTTAAAATCAACTCTCTCTGTAAGTCTGAAAAGCCAACATGCCTTTTAATGGTTAATATTTGAGAATTGGATTTGGCTTTAAGTTATTTGTTAAGTTAGCATTGTACCATTTCATCATATTTGTATGTGTTGAATTTATTTATTTGTGTGATGTGATGCATTTAATATTGTAAAAGAAAACCGATACCATAGTGTGACATGAGTTTGCTAAACAAATTAATATTAAACTGAGAATTTTTCTAAATTTTTTGGGAAAATACTAAGTAGGTTGAAAGATAGTGTATGCAAAACTGAACACAAAAAAAGACATAGGAATCATTAAATAATCATTAAAATATCATACATGTACTGAGAAATATAATTATGCCACAAATAATATAATAGTAATAAAAATGTAAATTTTAATATTATTTCTGCCAGGACAGAATATATTAACATAATGAATATTTTCATTTACTATTTACAGCAATGAAATGTGAAAGAAAAGTCTGTAGTGTTTCTTTATAAATGAGTAATATAAAAATCGGTGTATTCATTAATTAATTATTAAAAAAGCTCAGGCTAGCCTAAAACTGACATCAATAAGCACTTTCAGGACCTCTGAAATAGAGGCTTGCAGTCCATACCATATAGATATTCAATTCATTATTTTTAATTATATTTATCTTACTGAAGCATCTAATAACTTTTATTTTAAACATTATTTTTAAGCAGATAGGGCGTACAAGTTCTTATTAAGCTTTGACGATTATGTGTATACCAACATTTGAGTTATATACAAACTTGAATAATTTGTCAAGTGAATCTAATTTTGCGCAAATTAACGCATGCTTACGATTCCAGTAGTATGTTTTTATTCGTACAAATATAGTTTACGAAAAAAGTATTATGGCAAACTATTTTCGGTTTGTGAAGCTTGGTGCGGTAGCATATATATTTTGGTGGCACCCCTATTATTTGAGACTATCTGTCAATTTGGTTGGTTTCGTGTCTTTGATCTCTGTTCTTTTGTAATTCTTTTAAAGGCATTAAAAATCATTAAAAGTTTTTTATGTTTGTTGTACAACAAATAAACAAGTTTATGTGTAAAAAAAATTTGAGTGCTTCGTTGCAAAAATTGTAACCCCAAATTAATTGTTAAATTCTTAAAATGACCCAAGAAATACTATTACTCGTAGAAACTCATGACTTATGATTTTTTTTCACTTCCATTTTTTTTTACCTATTCCACAAGTTTATTGCAGATAAAAATGAATTTACCTTTCACATATGTTAAACAATCTTGCATAATCATTTAGCCATCTATGCTGCCCTGCAGGGACAAACGAATTTCATCTTAGAAATTTCAAATAAAAACATGTATTTTAAAAAAAAGAATTACCTACATNACACAATAGAAAACTGAAGCATTTGACTTTACATTTCCTTTACTTTGACGAAACCACCAATGCAATACTAAAGTCAAAGTTCAGACAATTAAACATAGGATATGCGACCATTGTAAAAAATGTATTTTGTTTTATTAATTATTATTATAATACCCTAGATTTAATTTTACATAAATTTTAAAAAATGGGCATAAAATTTATATTAACAGGTTATTTCAAGACAAAAATGCACTTGTTTCTTATTCAGAAATATAAAATTCATATATTTCCCCTTCGCATTGCATTCGTTTTCCTTTTATTTAATTTAGTCGAGCTCGGTTTAATATACCTAGGAGATGATCACCCTACAATAGAATTATACTCATTCCCGATAACCAATGTTGGATTCTTGGCCTAATAGCAGTTTGACTTTGACTTAAATTTCAACTTTTCGAAATCTTAAAGTTAAGAGAGCTTGACTTTACCTATGGCAGTTCCATTGTGTCAAGCTCCATAAGAAACAAAATGTCGGGAAGCAAATGTAAAGTCAAATGTAAAAGTTTTCCATTGTGTAAGGGCCGTAATGAGGAAGGCCTGACCTGGGAGTGCCCACTCTTCCTCCTTACATCATTCTCCTTGATCCATAGCAAAAACAAAAGGGTTTTCAAATATTAACATATAGCTTTTTCGTTAAAATAATAATTCCAACATATTTATTACTGCCATTGCAATATTAACATACACATGTTCTCATGTACACTTGTAAATCTGTGGGGAAAAATAGTAAATATTATACGTTTGTATCATGTAATAGTTTGGAAATTAAATTAACATTAAAATTTCTTCAGGGATCGATTTTCCAATCCTTACAAATGTATGCGCTAAAAATGTATGTCACAAACTGACATACTCCATGTCGAAGTTGTTCTCTAGACAACCTATGGCATTTACGGATTAAAATAAAATATGTAATACATCTCTTTGTCACTAGTTGCGCTGCAATCAGTAAACAGTATTCTATGCTCTACTCCGTGCTCTTTGGAAATCATGAAATATTATTGTGTTTCCTTTGTAGATGTGAGGAGACCCCAGGACCAGGATTATACTGACCAGATATATTTGATTTCTAAATCTGTAAAATGGAACCGATGAAAACATTGTGTATAAAGTCGGAGCCGGGTTATGATCCCATCTTAGTAAAGGTAAGCTAATTATTGTAGTGGAAAGTTTGTTGTCAGAGACTAACAGCGTCTTCCAATTACTGCACAGGACTGCACTCGGTGCGTACTGGCAGAGCTCCGCGTCTTCCATTCACCGGAACTCGCGCCGAGTGCAGTCGGTTTTCATCTGCCAATTACTGTTTTGTACGGAGCAGGTGCGCACTGAATGCAGTAATTCTGCACTTACTCTGGAGTCAGTTCGGCGGTTTCAGTGCAATATGGCGCCGTCCTATGTTATAAACAAACTAAAGCGAAGTTAGCTACGAATCCCAGATACGAACTGTCTCATGCTTTTGTGCTGGTTGCAGCCAGCATTTGAAGTAAAGAATTAGCGGCAAACTCTCCTTACAAGAAATGGACAAAACACAAAAGTTAGTAACAAACGGATTAATACAGAAAAGGCTGAAATTCACATTAAATGCAAAATTGTAGCGCACCTAAAATGTGCCGTTATTTGTAAAGTTTCAAGTTTATATACTTAAAAATTGAAAACTAAGAAATGTACAAAAACTTGACCAATTACCTTGCTGATGCGAAACTTTGTTATACAGATATGCTTAAAAGTCTTAGTAGGTAGGGAATTTTGGAGAATAGCGGCTTTTCCATAAATAACAACAAAAATCCCGAAAAGTCTAATATTTCAACTATACTAATTACAAAAAACACGAATTTACTAGGGGCATTAACATATTATAATTACAAACCACAAAACCGATATTGGGGAGGGTTATGAAGATCAGAGAAATTGTGTGGTGAAATCACAAAAAATTCTTCCACAGAACATATGAAAATACCTCAACTTAACATTTGTCTACCCAATTTCCTGATATGTGCCCATTTAACCTAACCCCACGATGTGTGAATTACTATTTTACATTTTTAATCTAACCTAGGATTGTAGTGTTGTACTCTAATCTAATATTCTAGGCTTTTAATCTAACGTAGGATAATAGGGTTTTAATCTAGTCTAAGATTGTGGGGTGCTAACCTAACGTAGGATGGTAGGGTGTTAAAGCTAACCTAGGATTGTAGAGTTTTAATCTAACCTAGTATAGGGTTTTAATATAACCTACAATTTTGTACCTACAAATTGATTCTAATCTAAAATTTTTTGGTTTTAAAGAAACAGCCAAACATACCGGACGTATATGAATTAACTCACCTAGGTACGCAGCGGTACAATTCCACTGTCCTTGGCCAATTCAACAACCGTCATGCATGACTTACACCTTACCTCACCAGATAAAAGGCAGTGATCTACTGAAACGTCCAATTAACACCCACCACATAGACCTCTGTAACGCATGGAAACACTCGTACTTGCACCCTCCATTCTTAAATCTCAAACCTTTGCACGGTTGGAATCTGATGACACAACTCACGAACAGCACTGTATTGCATTTAACAGCAACTGAACGCAGTTCATGTCTGCGCCGACAGCATTACATGGCTATTAAACATGTCGTCCGACGTAAACAAAGCGGCCGAACTCCACAAATTTGAACTATTTTATTTAGATTTAGTATGCTCTACTTATTTTACCAATACGCCCTCCTCAATAATAAAAAGGTAAGCTGTGGAGAACCCATTTGTTACTTTTGTAGTGTACTGTATTTCCTTCAGAAAAGCCACTATTCTCAATAATTCACTTTTTTTTTTTAGTCGACTTAATTTTAATGTTCTTATTATACCACCCATCAGTTTTTAATAGAGAAATGATTTTCAGTCATTTTTAACCTAAATATTAAAATATTGTTTTTTTAAGACATTTTTATGTTACTAACATATTTTTATAATTTTTTCAGTTGTTTTTAATGTGTTTAGTTTTCTCGTGCGATTTTCTCCCGGTATTTTCGGTTTTTTTTCCCCTGTAATTATTGTTTTTGAGCTGCTTATGCATAAAATTACCATCTGCGAAGTTTCTGGGTGGGGCATTGGGCAAGGCAGTCGCTGTATTTTATGCCGGGATTAATATTGAGACAATCCCCGGTGCCATCCTAATACAGGTTAAATTTTTGTGGTCCTAGTAGTAAGTTATGGACAGGATGCAGCATTATTTGAATAAGAGGGCGTAGGTGTATAGGAATTTATTTATTTTAGTGATTCCTGTCCAGCATCTTTGTGGAAGCACCACTTGACTTGTGAATTGTGAGTGACGCTGCACTTTCCAGAGTGATGCCATCCAGTTGTTAAGGCCAGAGAGCCTCATAGGCAGTTACGCAATCATTTTGTAAATGCAACTTTATTATTTTAATGATTTTGAACACTTTCAAATATTAAATATGGTAATTATTAAGTTTAGGGGCTTTTCTGAAAAACACAATAAAAATTCAAAATTATGATATATTTATACTCTACTAATGATGCAGAACACGAATATACTAGGGGCATTAACGTCCGACTAATTTCGTAATATGTGCCCACCTAACCTAACAAAACCTAACCCCACGATGGGCGAATCACTATTTTACATTTTTAAACTAACCTAGGATTGTTGGGTTTTACACTAACCTAGGATTGTTGGGTTTTACACTAACCTAGGATAGTAGGGTTTTACGAACCTAGGGTGTTTGGGTTTTACACTAACCTAGGATGTTTGGGTTTTACACTAACCTAGGATGTTTGGGTTTTACACTAAAGTACGAATGTAGGATTGTAGGGATTTAAAGGAACCGTAAAACACACAAAAATAATGTAAATTGACTCACCTAGGTAGGGGGCTGGTATAATTCCTCCGACGTTAATAGACGTAAATAAACATATTTTGCAAGTTTTTTAAATATGTTCTACTTATTTTAACATTACGGCATCTTGAATATGAACAAGGTAAGCTGTGCAGAACCCATTAATGCAACTTTTGTTGGTCTAGGACGTTGGGATCAGAAACGTAAACAAACTGGCTATACTGTTCATTTCACAATTTTGTTCAATTTTTTAAAATATGTTGTACTTATTTTAAAGCTATGCCCCTAATATATTCTTGTTCTACGTGATTAGTAGAATAGAAATATATCATAATTTTGAATTTTTATTGTGTTTTTCAGAAAAGCCCCTAAACATAATAATTACCAATTTTTTTGGCGGAATTATAAATTAATATATTTTGGAGCAGTATTTTTCCAGTTACGTGAGACGTGAGCTTACTTAAATGCCACATTAACATTTTTGTTTTGTATTTAGACTGCAGTAGTTTGTATTTTTCTTTTTCTTAATTTGAGTAAGAATTTAAATAAATTTTGATGCAGTTGTTTTCTTTCTTTGAGTAATAATTTTTTAGTTGTTGTGACTATCCCAAATAAAAAAAAATGTTTTCAAATGTTTAAAATAAAGTAGATAAATTGGGAATAATTTTCTGGTTACCAGTGATGCACTTGAAACACTGCACTTCACATTTACAAGGGAGAGAGCAAGTATGCAGAGCAGCTTCATTTAACATTACTATTTCAAATTGTTCATAAAAGTTACTTGTATATATGGAATCCTAAGCAAGACATATGGTTTTTTGTGGTAAGTTTTTAAAAAAAACCTAAGGCGTACATGCTCTGTAACGTAACATGCATCTTCCAGAAAACAGTTGATAATTCTATGGTAATGATTGGGCAGATGCAAGTTTGCGGGGAAAGGGATCTTGCGAGATATGCAGTATCTTTACCTTTAAGGAACAGCACAGCCATCTAGCGAATCACGCAGCAACTGCATGCTGGCGAAACATTACGGCCATCAATCGCTTTATTGTAGAGTTTCATGAGATATACTGCTCCTTGAAATTAGTTTAAAGATTATCTTTAAATGAAATCAATCTGTGAATGGTATATATCTGAATAACTAAAATTACAGTTGCAAATATTCTTTCAAAGATGCTGTCAACAAAAATTGTGGCTGCGATTGACATTTGGAACTATAGAGCTTGCATCATTCGTGCTTTCTTTTTGAGCAGTAGGATGAAACTGTAATGCTTTATTTAGCGACAAAGTGTGCATTGTTGCTTCAGAACATAATGTGATTATTTTCTCAGAATATAATGGAAATACAGCAGCCAGGAAGCTATTTGAAATCAATGAATCAAGCTTGGGCTGCTGGAGAGAAGCACGTGATGCAATTATTTGCTTTCAAATGCACACTAGGTAATTATGATAGCCCAATAATGACCCTATACCCCAAGTTCTCTTTACTACAATGACAATGGATTTGCAAGTAATTAATTACCAGAGATTAACAGGTCACTAATTCAGTGGCAACCGTAATTATAACTAAACATAATATAATTTCAGATGTACCACCAAAGCAGACACACATCATAATAACGNTTAATTACCAGAGATTAACAGGTCACTAATTCAGTGGCAACCGTAATTATAACTAAACATAATATCATTTCAGATGGACCACCAAAGCAGACACACATCATAATAACGCTCCTTGGGAATGCAGTGAGAACTTTTAGCAGGGATAAAAATAAAATCTAACATTTCAGAATTAGTTACAATAGGACCTCAAAGAAACAGAATTAGGCAGAAATTACACATATTATTTCAAGGTGAACCTGGATCACTGTGATTAATAACCTAAGGGATATTAAAAAAATTTGAGGAACTTATCTGAAGGTAACTAAAATTGGAAGAATAAAAAAATTGTAACATTAATGTTGAAAATGAATCAAAACCAGAATTATACTCATTACAGCATAGCTTGAAATAAAACTACTTCAGTAGAATGTCGATGAATAAAAAAATATTATTTGAGTATTGATGCGTCTTTGGTAAGCTTGCGATAGTGTGGGTAAAGCCGTGTACATGAATTATGTAATGATACAGAATGTTGGTTTATTTTATGCTTTATTTGTTTTGAAATATTTTCCCATGTTTGGAAGTGTAATGTAAATATTTATGAGTTTTGGTATGAAAATATTGTTTGTTTACTTTTTTCTACATTTATCACCATTTTAAATGACATGGTTTGACAGATGTAATGTTTATAAAGACATTGTGGTATAAGTAAACATTGTTTGTTTACAAACAAGAAGTGAGAAATGGTCACAACGTGTATAAAAACTATTTATTTTATAAGAAAAACTGTTTGAACATGTTTTTTGTTATTTGGAAGTGTAATTCTTAAGGTCCTGAGTGCCAGAGATGAGTGCATACCCGGCGTCGTGGACGCTAGCGATGTAAATAAAAACACTGGTTACATCAGCAGCAACCATATGATTTTAACAGGTAAACCTCCTTGACGTATTCGCGTTATCCACATCTCAGGCAGCTCCAGAGCGATGCTGGCTGTGATTGAATGCGTGAATTTACTCCAAATCTGGAAAGTGGGTTGCTAGCTTGCCTGGCTTCCTTCTTCTCGGACTGGGCTTCATCTGGACCAGTTGCACTTTGAGATGCTGCTCAAAAGATAATTTTATTTTTTGGAATAAAGTGTACCAAAAGTTAAATATTGTAATGTAACTTGTTTGAAAGTAAAAGAGAGCAGTGGGCAGGTGAGGAAGAGGCTAAATACTTTCTGGATTGTAATATTATGAAGAGATATAAGCCTGCTCCAACTTGTAATTTTTTTTACAATAATGGCCAATAGAAGGTATAGCCGGCAAATCTATAAGTACATCATCATCAGGAACACTTTTAAAGACTTTTGTGCATCCTGTCTTGCAGTGTCATGTTTTAAATCATATAAAAAGTAATTCAACTAAATTATTTATTTTAATTTACAGTTTTATTTGTTGAAGACTTTCTGCCCATTAGAGTACCCTGAGATAGAAAGGAGTTTCATACTCACTGGCTGGCGTTAATATAGAGGAAATTAAAATTATTCATGTTTTATCATGTGGAAATGAACAGTGTTTACGTTTGTTAAATGCAAATTTAGTTGTGTTATATGTACTAGGCAGGCAAGGGGACTTAAATATTTGCAAGAGTATGTTTATTGTGGAACAGTTTAATTATAATAATTTTTTAAGTATTAAAGCACCGTGTCGGCCACGACTTAGAAAGTCTTCTAAATCTGAAAATTAACATTTGTATTGTTGAGTGTTGTTTGTTAGTCTATCACAATGTCTGGAGACTGGGATGCTAGTTCTGATTTTCTCAGAAGCTTGATGAGGGAAGTGATAAGGGACACACAACAATTAAAAAATTGAAATGAAGAACATGGTGAGACAACAATATCAGCAGAAGGTACAGATGCAGAGATAGTTATGGTCCATACCGTATAAGAATGCCACTTTCTGACAGTCAGTGAGTGGCAACTTGACTTATACGAAACAAACAAGGCGCCTTTTACAAAATCCTGTATCAGCTGATGCACAAACGAACAAAAGTTAAAATTACGTTGGCTATTCTGAGTGCACTGCCGATGCGTATCAGAAAAGCAGAAAATACGCGTATAAGAAAGAGTTCGTAGATTTATTAATACATTTTATTTTACGAGGTCACAAAACAATGGTTGTTAATGTTAAAAACTAAACTTTGTGATAATGTAGTTATGTTTAGGTGATAAAAATGAAATGTACAATAGAACGATACAACGTGGAAAAGTTTTCTGAAGTTGTGCTAACTTCAGAAAGCTTTTTCACGTCGTATCATCCATCTCAAACCTTGCTTTCAACACGTCCATGATATTAATTCCAAAAGCATACAGAAATATTGCATAATATTGTTGAATTATTTTTTCGAATAATTTGATGAAACGACACAAATTTTAAATATATTTCCAGCCCGTAACATAAGAATTATCAACTTTAAAAAAATATGCTATCTATTGACCATTAAGAGAGTTATTCAAAACTTCGTCATGACGTGCTGCGCGCTATCTATCTGATATTTTGCGAGCTATTACCAGCCCGAAATGAACCTCTCTCCTGCGCGATATATAACTAATTTACAAACATATGCCAATAGTTATATTTTTCCATGAGCTCTGCATAATTTTTAAAGTAACATATATTTCATATACAACGATTTGGAGTACAAGTAATTTATATCCGGCCGGTAATCGTTCGTCTACGTAAATTATACGCCATATTGTTCTCTAGAAACCCATCTCTTTGATTCCGTAGACACGCGTGAATAGTTTTTAAGCAATTCTAATTTTATTCCAAGTCACATATTTCCAACTCTAATATATTAGCTATAACGTCCAAAGTGTAATAATAGATACAACAGACCGTCTCGCAAATTTTAACCCAAATTCACTATCTCTGACAAATTAAAAAAGAGTTATCAAATATCTAACATTTTATATTTTTACTTTTATAACCTACTTATATTTTTAGACAGATGTCAGTCTTAAAATATCTTAAAATTGGTTTAGCATTACAGTACAATGAGAAGTGGATTAGCTGACAGCGTGTTGATAAAAAATACAGCCCCGACGTGACGGACCAGCTGATGGCGGAAAGATACGTGGTCAGATGTAAACAGTGGCGCTACTTCCGCCGAGCTGTCAAAAAGTGGCCTTCTTATATGGTACAGAATATATGGAGGAGCAAAGTACAACTGTTACAAAGTCAGATGTACAACAATCTACACCACGACTTACCATCAGCAAAGGGCAAATTCATATCCAATGCAGGCTTAAATGCAACACATTCTGGAAATGATGACTGAGCTTAATCACAGTAATGCTTTACTAGAACAGAGCAGGAATGAAGTAAGAACCAACACTGCTACACTGGAGCATAGCATTGGCGAGGTAAGAGCCGACATCAACTGTGTAAGGGAAAACCCAGTAACACTTGAGCATAGCATTAAGGAAGAATGCCATAGAATTAAAGATGAGTTCATACAACAGGTACGTACTGTCACATGGGCTATTTCACATGTAAATTAAAGGATGGAGATGGCAGAATCACAAACTGTAGTCAACAGTAGCGACATAAAAAATTTAGAAGTTATTTTCTAAATTGACAATAAACAACGAAGATACACAGCAGCTGGTAGAAACAGTGATTTAACACATCACAATTAAATAACATATTTTAGAAGTCGGGGAGCAAGCAGAAAGCGAAAGGCAACAAACGCAGAGCTAGAAAGTTTACACCAACACATTCAAAGTCAACTAGAGAGGGTACATATGAACACACACAGGGAGGTGACCACTATTACTGAGTAATTAAAGAAAACCCAGGACATTTCGAGCAAACAAGGACGGAATTACTGCAATCCAGACGAACTGAAAACCTGGAGAGGGCACCTTCAACTAGCACAGCAATGCCTCAACACAATGAAAACACTGTAATAACACAACAGAACACTGAAGCTCACAATGTCAGTTTACAACCAGAGCAACTCACACAGTGCAATGTTAATCTCACACAACAGGAACATATTTGTAACCCTGGACCTATGTGATTGTGCAATACATCAGCAATGATACACCCACCCTGAACAACACTGGTCAAATTATTTCCCAGTAAATCATGGAAAATCACAAGAAAACCCCATTGCTATCCTCAGGCAATTTGAGGATTATTGTGATTACATCAACTTAAATGAAAATGACTTAATACAATGTTTAGGTACATTATGTAAAGCAACTGCATATTATTGGTGGGAAATAAACAAGCGTAAGTTTACTAATCATGCAGGGTTTAAACAAGACTTTATTGCACACTTTTGGAGCATGCAAACACAAATTAACTTTAGGACACAGTTGAAAGCCGAGAAGTATGAACATAAGAGGGGACGCTCAGTTGAGGAGCACCTAAGTGTAGTGTAAGAGAGGACCAGGAATTCAGAACCCTTCAATGTCAGACTGTGAATTCATTGGTTTGATTCTGTGTAGGGATCCACCGATATGGGTCTAGCCAATATGTCGGCCAGCCGATATATCAGTCAAGTGAAGTCGATCATATTGGCCTATATTTTAGCCAATAACTCCATTTAAAAATAGATAACTCCATTAAAACATGAAGAGGAAAGATGCTATAGATTTTTAGTCTGACAACTTAAATTGTTGGTTTTATGACAAAGGGAGTTCAATGCATTGATAAGTGCATGGCTGCCTTGTTATACATTAAGCATATGCACTTAAAAAAATTTAATTGCATGTACCAAAAATCAGTTACCGCCCTTACTTTCAAATCTAAACCATGTACAGTATTTCTACTTATACACATATTCTTGCGTCAGCTATATAATAATATGCACAAAAAAGTACCTGCTAACATGTACAGTTCTTCAGCTGCATAATGATATGCACGAAAAAAGTACCTAAAAATAGTGGGCATTGCACTTAGATCTAAAGCAATAAAGGGAATCAAATATTCCAGTCGCATTTACCTGCCCGTGCATCAACTACATCATCTGAAGCTATATCTACGTTTCCTAGGACCACACAATCATTTTAGTAGTTTTTCTAAAAAAAATGACTATCTCTCTTTTCTTTTGTATCTAATTTCTAAATCAATCGAGTGGTACCTTTGTGATGAGTGCATATAATGTAGTAAGCAGGATTTTTTCATTATGTTTAAGCTTTGGTTAATTGTTTTATCACTTTGCATGTTTTGTAAGTATATTAAATGCAAAATATCAACTTTTTTTGTAAAAATGAAAATATCGGCAGATACTGGCTGATACCGATATGTGGGTGCATCCGTAATTTCCATGAACTACTGACGACAGTGGGCCTTCTCGACCATTACATCTCTAAATGAATTCAGGGACCAACTCTTATATTAAGACAACCTAGAAAAACATATGGAAACCCCAAGCAAAGAATCTGAACAACCCAACCACCAAAACACAGTCAGTTTTAACAAAATGGTAATGGCAGCCGGAAAAGGTACAATGGCCATGGAGAGGACCAAAATGCTAATGTAAACTTCTTAAGTGCCAGAAACAGCAGCAGCTAGAATAGTGGAAGGAACTTCCGAGGAGGCTACCGAGGAAGAGGAAGGAGAAGTAGGTGATGAAGACCCTACAAAGGAAAAGGAACAGGAGACCATAGTAACAACAGTGATCGTAAGACCGAAGGGAACTCCCGGCAGCACTTGTCAGGACAGGGAAATGATAGCCAACCAGGTGCACCACCTGGATACCATTCCTACTTCCAGGGTCAAGGAGCAGGAGTAAATGGAGGGCACCAACAATGCACACCCTACGTAAAAGGGAACGGACACGAGCAACAACAGCTCAACAACTACCGAACACTTATGTTTTCCCAGGTACACAACAGAGTGGACAGTAAAACATCAGTCAGGGTAGGACTGATTGTAGGGGTAGCGAAAGCCAAGTTCAACCCCAGGGAAACCAAGTGGCAGCTCTCCCTTCACCAGGTGGCCACCACCTAACATGCAACAGGCCACTGGTGAACAATCTAAGTTACCATTAAACTACAGAAGGTCAGCGATGACAGTCTCTGGGCGTTGACCCCCGTGAGTGCACAAGTTATGAGTAGTAAGGCAGTAGACAAGTACCAAAACCATATTGTTAATAATGCTTTGGTTAATAGTTGGTTTTCTCTCAGTATTCATTTGGAGTAATTAGTTACCTATTCATGAAGTGAAGCATTAGTGATGGGAAAGTGAAAATTTTGTTCAGAAAGATTGCTTTAGGTTGCATATAAGATGCCATATTTGCTCGTAATTTGCGTACAGAGCTATCTACCTGAAGCGAGGGCAGATACAAGCTAAATTGCACGCACACAGTTCACGAGTTTCCTGCTAGGTAACACTAACATTGCCTAAATGGGACAGAAGCTGCAAAGTGTAACAAAAAACGTAGGTGTAGCCCGGAGCTACACGCTGTTGCCAGTACCTCTCTCCTCCCTTCCCCCCTCCTCTTACGAACACACTCCTGGCCGGCGATGGTTCCTCCACTCGCGCCATAGAGGAAATGAGAGTTCGCCCTCGTGAGTGGATGAAAGAAATTTGTTCCACTGACCATTTAATGTTTACTATACACCTGTTGTGCCTCCATACAAAATAACGTATACGCAGGTCCTCAATAACTAATCCAAAATCGAAATAAATAGCAACGTACTGTAATATTGCACCACATCAGGGTGCCATATTTGTAACGTGGCAGCGTCTGTGATGACGGCTGAAAGTTACAGCTCAGTTAGCGCAATCAAAGAAACATGAAACTCTTTAAAAAGGCCCCAATTAAATATAAAATAATGAAGTCAAGTTCCGGTTTGAAAATTGTTTACTTTTATTTATCATAAAGATGAAACAGTTCACATGCAGGGTTCAGGTATGCCGAGTACTAACAGGTTCCACAGATAAACAGACAGACTTAGCAACGAGCAGCGTCACAGTCACTTATTGATTATTTACATCTTGAAAACTTGCATCGCAAGAAGAAGTTACGAAGGCAGGAGGGACGTCAGTTCTCTCCCGGCACCCTATCGACCTCCCACAGCAAAGGAAGTAATTTATTACAGTTAAGGTTTTGCCGGAAAAGAATGTGGTCGCGGTTGCTTGCCTGTGTGGGCGATGTTCGTCACCCCAGATGTGTCTTCTCTGATTGTT
This sequence comes from Clitarchus hookeri, assembly GCA_002778355.1. Classification (NCBI taxonomy): domain Eukaryota; kingdom Metazoa; phylum Arthropoda; class Insecta; order Phasmatodea; family Phasmatidae; genus Clitarchus; species Clitarchus hookeri. The sequence goes on from NQII01002869.1 coordinate 70,377, forward strand.
GGTCGTTCACCTTTAGCGGGCGGTAGCTACACCGTGTATTTAATGGCTCTACCCCCCTTTTCGCCCCTGGGTGGCCATGCCATATGGAACTGCGTAGCCCTCCGAACTGCGTCGTAGGTAAAAGATAATCCATACGTCTAGAACACAATAATACTGCATCATTACAGTACCTGTTGAATGCATAGATGTGTCTATATATTTGCAATTCTTAAACTTCAACGAAGTTACGTAAAAATTTTTTCAAGGTGATGCCGCAACTTGAGATGTCTGGTTGAAATGCGGCTTCTATATTTACATTAACGCACGTAGTTTTACAGTTTTTTTTACGTAAGATTGTTGGAAATGCATTGTAGGATACAACTTACATACAAAATAGTGGTGTGCGGGAATGGAATTTTGCCATCAGGAAAATTCAGGTAGGAAACTTAAATTCCCGCTGGAATTCGCAAAAAATCAGGAAAAGTGTTTTAGGAACTAGTTTTTTCTGTAGAAGAATTCTCATCACCTACTACGATGGTTGTGTGTCGTATAACATGAAAGTTTCAATAATTAAAAATATAATAACATTGCTGCAATATGTTTTGTAAGATGAATAATTAATAATTAAATTATAGGGAATATTGATTTGTATTGTGTTTGAGAAGAAGAACAGGAAATAAGTTGTTTAATGTTTTTTGGAGAAGACTAGCTAAAAATAAAAAGATATTTGCAAAGCTGACAAATTATGCATAAAAATGTTAATTGAAAACGGCGCCCAATGGCACAGTGGTTTTTCTGAAATGTAACTATATTAATACCAAGGAAACGACAAGTCCTACCTACCAACTCAGCTGTTAATAAATTATAAAAAAATGTATTCCACGCATGTTGAGGAAATTAGGCTCATTAGTTATATTAGCAACTTCTTATTTGTGTTGATATGAATCCAGCGATAATTTTCTTTCACTTCTTAAAATACAACAAAGCAATATAATGATTCTTGCACAGTGATGTCATAACTTGAGATGTCTACTTTGAATACGGCATCTATATTTACGTTACACGTAATATTTACATTATTTTACCTAACAATTACTTGATTATGTCAAAGAGTCTGTCAAAATATTTGGCCTACAAATATGTGTGTGTGTGTCAAACAGTATAGACATGTTCTGAAAACGTAAGCTTCTTTTAGGATGTCTTACGCATACTTTCAATGCCTATTGAGTAAGGACAACTGATTTTTGTGAAAAGAATTCCGCACAACCTACAGTTCAATGTATCATTGCTGTGGATTGTAAAATATTAACTGAAGAGAAAATAGAAAAATATAACAGATTGCAGAGTGGGCGGCACTACTTCATGGGCCTACAGGCGGCAACATGGGAAATCCGGCCCTGTTTGTGTAACGATATTATTTTGTGTATGCATTTGCTGAATCAGCAGATATCACTTTAGTTTTGTATAATGTGACATTGTTAAAGCTTTGTAAGTCGACAGGCAGAACATTCCAGTTGCTACAGGAAAGGTAGCGGAATGTTTTTTGTTAGTGGGAACCATGTTGTTGTGGAACTTATAAATATAATTTGAAGTATGTGCTGCAACTTCTGTATATTTAGTGTGTGTAGTAGGTAAGATGGCTCCTGTATGAGAATTGTTGTTTGTTGCCACAAAAAATGAAACAAGTATCTGCATTTCATGTTAATCCATTTGGTGTTTATTAAATACTGTGCTACATATAAGTTCACTAAATTTTGACAATTCTAGACAAGTAGCGCAGCCACAATGTATCCTTCTGTCACAACTGTTCTGTCTATGAAAAAAAGTGTGTAAACCAATGCCATGATCAATGTAGGTTACCATTCCAATTAATTGTATTTCTGTTATGGCATAGTTATACTGCTGGGGCTGTGTTTATTTTACTGTGGGTGGAGGGGGTAGAAACTTTAGCATTGTTTTGCAGCTGTTCTTACGAGACCGTATCATTTTGAATTGCATATTGTTTTAATAGATCAATGGAAAATGTTGGTTAGTCATAAGTAACATTCAAATGATTAATCACTGGAAAATTTTAATCTCGCCAAATAAAGAAAACGCAATAAATATTTTGTAGTTTGTACCAATTTGAATAGTAACCACATTCAACACACAAATATTTTTGGCAAAGTTAAATTTTCTATATAATAAACATGCAATTTTTACATTAAAAAACATAGCTGAAATGGTGGTTTTCTATCAAGCCACATACATTTCAAACATTTTAATAACGGTTTTGAAATACATTATCTACAAAACACAAAGTCTTACTGTTTATAATTGATATGTGCAGTTTCTGAACAGGTGTTGTTCTATGGCAATCCTTAGACATGTTTGTCTGCCACTTATACGAAATAATTGTCATAACCATTCAATAAATGACACTCCACCGGTTTCCCGAAACTAATAAACTGCACAACGAAAATCAACGGTAGTGCTTTGGCGCTTCATGGCAGTATGGAAAATGCCAAACCATACATGTGTCAATAATATTATATTTCACTCAAAAAACACACTAAAAGGCACCCCTACGGCCATCAATCATTAACTACAGACACAATATCCCTTTAACACCAGTACGGTACTCGCATAAACGGGATGAAAAGTTTTCTCATGCACAGTGGCGTTCACCGTGCTGGGAATGTTTCGCTGGTCGTAAGTGTCCGCATGTTCCACCATAGTTGCTAAACATATTTTTATACCGATTCACTAAAAGCCAAAAATTGTATATTACTTTAAAAACTTTGTTTGAACCACAAATTATTTATGTATAGTTTAAGTTTTGAATTACAACTACTAGTTCTGAGTATGTACTATTTTCTTCCGTAATTATCGTCAATATCGTCAACATAACATACATCCTGCAACAACTCATCAGCTGATGCAATACTTTGCATATGAGAGAATTTTCTGTTTACATAGTTTGTTGTTTGGTCACATTGTCTGTTAAAATTTTGTGTACTTATAGGAAAAGCAGTATATATCTTTTTAAGTTGTAGCAGAAGCAAATTTAAGTATTCTGAATTCTGTACTTGTTTTTTTGATAGAGGTCTACAAATAATCCAGCACATTAATTTATATAATATGGGAATTTTTATTATAAAATATTACACGATTCATAATTGCAATTTCAAGGGTGTTGGCAATATATTTTTAATTTTTTAAAGAATTTTTAAGGTGGTATTAAGATTGTTATATAATAATAATTTTGAAATATGCCTAGTCCAATCCATAATATTGGTGAATACAATGCACAAGTATCTGTGTTCCTCACATTGTGGAATCACTGCACCACTTTCCATGATATTTTTTTTTATCCAGTCAACATATGTCGGCACTTTTGGTGATAAGCTAAAGATTGTTTGCGTTACACCATTCTCTGACCTATGACAGTTGGTTGTTTATGCCGCCTGTCACCTCCATTATGTTATTTGTTTACATGATACGTAACCGTAATATATAACTGGAGAACACCAGGGACCCAGTACAGTCTTATGGAACTCCAGCTGTAACCATTTCCTTTGTTGATGTCACTAGTTTTGTTGACGCACATTGCAACTTCCTGGTACAGACAGTTAGTGCAACTTGTTATTCACTCGTGTGAGCTATTATAAAGACCTGTAGCTGAAAGTCTGCCAGGTAGAACTGAGTGGCTTATTGTATTAAACACCTTTGAGAAGTCCAAGAAAATAGTTTATTTGGAGTCATCCATGACTTTGTAAATGTGAAGTATCAGTTACAGCCTGAAGCAACATGTATGTGTGTAAGGAATGATGTAAGGTGCGCACAGTTGTATCACATGTTTATAATACCATCCAGACTCATTGCATTTAAAGTGTAATAATGTTATAAACCCTGACTTGTGTAATGTGTCTGGCACGGAGGTGGTTATATTCATCGTGCATAACATGTGACTGCTGCTTGTTCCAGTACAGTGCAGTGGCTATTACTCGCCTACTGTTCAGAAGTACCTCTCACTTCATTACGCAGTTCTAGAGGCTTGGCTATAGAAAATAATTCTGGTCCGTCAATGTGAAATTGTTTAGGGTTATTCCAGCTTTTTATTGTCCCTTCTAGGTATAACAATAAGCAATGTTAAGAATTGCAAGTTTTCTCTAATANGTTAAGAATTGCAACTTTTCTGGATAAGAGACTAAACATGATTTTGCAGATATCTATAGTGATTATGTGTGTCATTTGTATATATTATAAACAGTTTCTGCACTATGTCATTTCCTTTTGTGGTTTGTTGGAAGACATCTGTAGTACAAGGATTATTTCTTTTTCTACATTTTACATACCCTACCGGTTGACATTTGTCAAATAATGGTGAAGTGCATTATTAAATAAGTGTACTTTAGTTTTGATGTTATTGGTAAGGGGCAATTCATCCCACTATTCTGTTGTAGCTCAGAAATAAAAGAAGTTCTTGTAGCATTGGACCAGGTTTCCAGGAAGAGTATAGGAGAGAGAAATCATGATGTGTGAAACTGACACATTCATATTACCCAGCATCTACAACTTTGCCATCTTTATTTTAGGCAATGATTATACTTATTAACATCTGACTCGTCAACATTATCCTTGTTCAAAGTGTTATAAACTGCTTCAAATTGTGGAATTGTAACATATTGTTCAAAAAATTGGTTTCAACACTTGACTTTAGCATATAAACATTCCAGATGTCAGTACTTTGACATGTCATAAACACTCGGGTTACAATTCTGTGTATTATATATAGATCATATGTCCTTTAGGCATGTAACCTGATGTTGTTCCCTTATTGCAAATTTCAAGCCTTAGATGTTCTAATCAGCATCTCTTGCCAACTTCATTGTATATTCATTTCTTTATAAATTACATTATTGTGTGTGCAGACACAGATACCACCCTCAAATTTGCCAGATATTTGTATTTACTTATTTTAACTTTGTTTGCATTGGCAAAGTTAAAGCTTGAATCCCTAAAACAAGCTTATAATTTTGAATGTTTAACAAAGTAGAAAATAGTGCAGAGTTTGGCCAGCTCTCGTTCTTAGGAAACATTTTAATTTTGCGTAAATAAATATGTTTTATTACTTCACGTAGGTTTTGCATTAATGATGGAACTTTTAGTTGGCATATTTGTAGGTGGTGGCCGGTATTACAAGGAGGAAAGTACAGTAGAGCTCTCTCTCTCTCGGTTGGTGAGCTGTTTACAGCAGCGGGAGGCTAGCTTGTATAGCAGGCAGGTGTATGCTAATAGATGCTTAATCATATTCAGTAGCCCAGATTGTGTTACATATGTTTGTTTAGTCACATTTAATTCAGAATCTTTGATATTGTATGTTACCTATTGTTGCTTTGACAACATTTTCAACATTATTCCAAGAAAATTACAGCACCTACTGCTTTCGAAAAAATGCATGGATGTTCTAAAAAACAGGTTTAATGAAATCCATTAGCCCATATTGATAAAACACTTTTTGGTTTAATTATAAAATTCAGAAACTTTACTATATGTCATTTTATTTTACTCATTAACTCAGATTGTTTTACATATGTTTATTTAATCATAAAAAAATTCAGAATATTATATATAGGCGACGACATTTTGATCACTATTCCTGAGAAACAGATAGCATTTCCCCCTCAGAATGAATATGCAGTGAGATACTATTAAGTATTCTTAATTAAATACAGTAGCCCAGATACAAAATTTGTTGGTTTAGACAAAAAAATTTAAAACTTGGATGTGGTGTGTTACCTTACGTAATGGCAACAACATTATGTTATTTACAAGTTATTAATGTTATTCACACAATGTTATTTACAAGTAACTCATCATGGCTACTTCTCTGTGAAAATTTAGGGAGATGCTAATTAATATGCATAATTAAATCCATTAGCCCTAATAATGTTACGTAGTTTCTTGTAGTAAAAAATAGAAAATTCAGAAACTTTGATAATTTTTATTCCTAAGCCATAAAATGTAACTCAATGTAGTCTACTAGATGTTATTTTACATCTTTATATGTGTGTCTGAAATTTTTATGAGTGCTACATGCCTTCAGTTTCTGAGAAATAGATATAGCATTCCCAATTTTGTCACTTCTACATAAACTAACATACAAATTCAAAGTTTCTAAATTTTTTGGATTGAAAGAATCCATGTAATGTAATTGGGGCTACTGGATTTAATTATGCAACTTCATTAGTATATCTCAGAATTTTCAAATAGGAGATACAATTTTTATTCACTATAATTTGTGATGCGTTTCTGGACTGAGTTTGATTTAATTTATATCAGTTCTTTCAGTACAATGCTCTGCTGTGGTAACTTTATTTAATTCTTCACAAACATCTCAATATCCTGTGGAGGTTTTTTTTTTCTAAATAATTTACAACAAATGCGCATTATTCTACCACCTGAAATCTCGTCTAGCACTTGCTGGCCTATCAGACTATGTCTCAGTGAGGTAAGCCAATAAGTGCTTGACGTGATAAATGTTACCCAGGGCTGGTTGCATGTTGTATTGCCCGGGACCGTAACCCAGTGGAGAGTTAATGATTAGTGTCGTCCGGTCGATGGCCCAGGGGGCCCTGGTAATTTCCGTCAGTTTGTTAATGAGTTGCCACTTACTTACTATTGCACTTTTATACCCTATGACGAGACTATAGGCCGTCTCATATACCTGAAATATGCTAAAGAAATGTGGGTGATGTTATGAAGGATGTAGTACCCTACAATGAATTGACACTTATTTACCTTGGTAAAGGGGTTTATTCACTGTTCTTGCTACAGGTGAATAATGCATGAAAAAGGACCCAGCACTTACGGCCTACTGGTGACCTTAGCGTTGAAATACACGTGGTATTATATGACACGTGATTGTGTTAAGCTCTCAGGTGAGAGGACGGATGGCTCTCCCCTCGATACAATAAAGATAATAAAAATGTTCCGGTTGACTAATATATTACTACTAGCTGACCCGGCAAACGTTGTTTTGCTATAAAAAGTATTTCTAGTGATTATAGTATTAGAAAAAAATAACTATAACTTATTGTAAGTGTGTGAGGATGTGGTATATAAGTGGAAGAGGCATGGAGCTCTGTGGACGATGACGGAATATAAAATTAGATAATTTAATAAATATTAATAAAATGGAAATACAAACAATTACAGCTTTGCGATCAATAATAAAGTTAATTAAGAAGTACACTTAATTATTGAAAATATAGTTGTAAACACGTCACTACTACAATCTGAGCACAAATGAATAAGAGAAAGGTTATTGTGTGAGAGAAAGTGGAGACCGGCTACTCCGTGCTGTGTCACTGGGAGACACCTGGTGGGAATAAATTGTAACCTAGATCGATAAATGATCGATGATAATTGATCAGTTATCGACCTAGGGTAAAATTTATTAAATTACTAATATCGCTATAAAAAAATAAGGGTTGGTGGTAGAAGGGTGAAAATTTAGGAGGGTATGTATTTTTTGATGCCACATCATAAAAAAATAAAAAATAAAAATTTTGTTCAAACAATAAAAAAAAATTGTTTGGGGGTGGCCACCCTTATTACTTAGGGGTGTAAAAAATAGATATAAATCTATTCTCAGACCTACCGAGTATACATAAAAAATTTCATAAAAATCGGTCCAGCCGTTTCGGAGGAGTTCAGTGACTAACACTGTGACGGGATAATTTCGCTATAAAAAAATAAGGGTTGGTGGTAGAAGGGTGAAAATTTAGGAGGGTATGTATTTTTTGATGCCACATCATAAAAAAAATAAAAAATAAAAATTTTGTTCAAACAATAAAAAAAATTGTTTGGGGGTGGCCACCCTTATTACTTAGGGGTGTAAAAAATATATATAAATCTATTCTCAGACCTACCGAGTATACATAAAAAATTTCATAAAAATCGGTCCAGCCGTTTTGGAGGAGTTCAGTGACTAACACTGTGACGGCAGAATTTTATATATTAGATTGTAGTGAAATGATTACAACCTAAATGACGGTACTGAGAAGCTCACGTTGTGGGCGACCAACGCCGCCGGTCTTGTCAGAGTGCTGAGACGAACTGGGCGGAGTCATGTAGGTTTTCATCAAGAGTGACGAAAACCGACGTCAAACGCTGAATGATGAAACACAATATGAGCACTCTGTGATGTGATCGTGATGATGAGAAATTGTATGAATTAAATTAAACACATTGGTGACACCCCTGTTTATTAACAAATGTCTGTTAATGTTGAAGTTGTTGAGTTGGTCGGGAATGTCACCACACTAAATTAAATGTTACAATGTTGGAGGTGGTTATAGTTAATCTCCCTTTTTGAAAACATAATTGCACTTAAATAAATAAACATTAATAGTATATTACTTTTTCTCGTAAAAAGTGTTTGTATGTCACTTCCGATGATGCGTTGAATTCCACTGGCTACAGTGTTGCCAAGTGGCTGTCTCCGGAAGGGATGGATGAGTCCACCTGGGCAAAGGGGTGTGGAATGCCGTGCTTGATTGCCATTATTACAATAAAACACACCCCTGACTCTAGCTGTTAATGCGGTGACTGTGTTAAAGTGATTAATATGTTTGTAAAAATTCAGTACACTACTGGATGTCACTTAGGAGCACTTATCATTCAGCTCTGGCCTACAAGCCAGTTGACGTCACTCGGCGATGCATCGCGTCGTATTTAGCTGCGACGATGCAACGACCAATTGCCAGTGCGCCCAACGGCTGTGGCCCAACGGCTGTGGCTTTGGGGTAAACACTGTTTCGGATCGCGTACCCATTTATTAAAAGTGTTACCTCTTGTAATAAATGAGAAGAGCGTTCTCTGGAGTTGCGTAATCCTTGTCGGCAAGAAGGTGCAAGTTCCGTTCTTGCCGACCTGCACTACGCACTCTTGGCCTGGTGTAGCTGGTGCAGTAGTTGTGACTGCGGCAGTCAGAGTGGGCACAAGGAGCTTGTGGACACCTGGTTCACGTCATGATGTGCCACTGGAAACCCAGTCGTGTAGAGAGCTCCACTACGTTCGTTCAAGGCCAGGTGGAGGTCAGTGCTTGTGCAACTAGCATGCATGTGACAGTTGAAAACCACTTGCTGGATTTGTTATGGTGTGTGGCATTTTCTAGGGTTCTAATGTTGTGAGAGAATATTGTAACTCCTCTCTAGTATGTCAGAGGACAATGGGATGAAAACTTTGGTGTTTAGCACATTATAGGCTACAATTAAGAAATTGTCCTAATCTTCTCAAATTATTCCTTCAAAAAAAATATGAATTTTATAATTGTGCTTCACAATTGCTATAAATTGCATGTCCATAATTGGTTTTGAAAGGGTAGTGGCAAGCAGTTTCTACAGATCTCAAAATGTTTTTGTAAATCTTATTTTACCAATAGTTTATATCAAAATTATTTAATATTTGAAGCTTGTGTGCTGTTTTTTCTAATGGATCATGATTTTTTTTCTTACTTAAGGGCTGGTGGGCAGATATTTATAAATCTAAAATTTACACATAATATAGTGCTGTTTTTGGTTGATAATTTTAGTTGACATTTTGATTTATTTAAGTGATTTAAAAGGTACTTCCTTGGAAAACTCATTAAATATTCAATTCCAATACTTGCATATATATATATATATATATAATATTTTCTTGTGATAAAATCTGTAAAACTGACACTTAGAATGTAAATGAGCTTGGTTGCTAACTACGGTTATTTTTGTTGTGTTTCAGATAGAGGTTAAAGATGAAGTAGAAATATTTGATGAAGTTATAGAACCTGAGGCAGGCTCTCCTCAACCAGCCGCAGTGTTCGATGCACACAGTAGCAATGACCAGGTGAGTGTGGAGACTTCCTCCAGTACAGTTCATTGTTATCAGCCAGCTGTGATCGCAGTGTGCCTTGATGCCAACAAGAGGCTTGTGCCGACGTAGAGTGGCATCTCACGAGAACCATGTGTTCCCATCACAGGCTCTTTCCATTCCTTAAATTGCAAACCAACCAAGTAGCAGTTGTGGTGTGCTTGACTTGGCAACGGAGGTATTGTAGAGATAAATAGATGCTGCTGACACTCTTCTTTAGTTACAGAGGTTTTAGTTCCTTTAAATGTCAATATTGGCTCTTCAAATAACTGAAAGAAGTTACTTACTGCGTGCATATTTATATTCTGCCACTTGATCAATAAAACATTTAAATATCCTCTACCAGAATGATTCAAACAGTTTGATTACTTGTGTGCTAGAGTTCAAAGTGGTAAAGAAATTATATAGATGACATGAAAATATTTAAATACAGTTGCCTAGCAGATATAATTATAATTAATATATAATTATAATTAATATGTGCTGCTAAAAGAGAAATCTCTGTGAGAGATTAATTAATAATTACAGTGAAATCTCATTAATACAATCTTCTTAATACAAAACTCCTGGGTTTTAAGGTTCAGTGAAATCAAATTGGCTCTATAATGTTTATTTTTTTTTGTTTGATACAAATACAATTAATTTGTAGTAGAAAGTGGTTTTAATCCCTCAAGGCTTTGAATACATGTATTTTTTATACAGTTAGTACAAAATTCGCCAGCACAAACAAAGTGCTCGTGAAAATTATTTATCACCAAAATATAAACAGACCGTTTGACCACAGATGAATAGGTTTCATAGCACAAGATTGTAAAAAATAGTCCACACAGGAGCTTTAGTGATCATACTATAATTGAATAAGACTGCATTTCTTTACACAAAAGTGATGCTTTTTGTGGGAAGTGATATCTGATAATCTAACCGGTTAATCTGTGAAGTTTATGTTTACAGAGGTTGTATAAAAGTAGTACAAATGTAACTACTATACATTCTGTGAGCATAAGAAAATGTAGTAATATTTCATTAAACATGAATTGAGGAGAATCGGAACAAAAACCGATGAATCCAGTTTAGCTGCATTCGCTTGTTTTTGGTTCATGGAGGCAATCTGGGTGAAATACATAAGATGACACAAACATGTTAAGTCAGAACATGCTACATTGATCTTACATAATTATTTAAAATGCACACTTCTATCAAAAACTGATAAATCCGGCAAAGCACTTATTAGAGGCTCTAGAAAGAACACATAATTTTTGGTTGCTCAAACGATGAAAAGAGTAGTATACCAAAGTATAGTAACTGGAATCACGATGCTGAGAGTTATATTGCTTGCAACAGATCTATTTACATTACCCAGCATATTCAATGCAAGAAAGTGGAGATGCCTTGCTTTGATTCGACTGCTTGTTGTTATCAGACTTTGATCAGACCACTGTGGATATATTTAGTCACATAGCTAATACCGAAGCCCACACTCTTGAGAACACAATGCAGTTTTTTGAGAACAAACACAGTTTGATAATATTAAAGACGGCATCTCACACTCCAACAATCTCACTACTCATCTTCATTTACTAGATCTTTATCTGCATCTTCTTAGTGGTTTTCATTGTCATTAAGCAGAGTCTTGTACCACAGGAAAGAAGCATCATTCCCCCAGTCCTTTCCAAATTGCTTGACCAGCAGACCTCTCACATCTTGTTTCCTCTAAATGTGTGGGTGATTTGTTGACAAGCCAAAACACGAACGTGTGTATGATGTGGGAGTTTTTGACTCCCACATCCATCACAGAATAATCTCAACATTCTTCTACCATCTAAGACCAGAGAATCCAAGTGATACAGGAGTGCTGATCCAACTTCCGTAGCCCCTCTACCACGTACGTCCTCAGTCCATTGATAAAATATTGGCTTCCTCGAGTCCATTCTGGCAACACAAAGGTTGTAGAAACTGATTGGTCGTGCATAAAATGACTGTATGTGTTCATGGCAGTGGTTGGACTTGTAAGTCGAAACAGAATGACACTGAATCAGGGTCATTATTTTTACACAATGTATAAAATGCCTTTGCATGTAAAATGTGTACTTGTTCTTGCATCATCAAACACTCTTCTTATGAGGATTGGTTTTGTCTTCTAATCTGTGTGATAGTACACTGAAGAGTCAAAAGAACTGGTATATGCTTGCATATGCAAATAACAGAGGTATGGAACCAATCAGAGTAACGCAATGCGGTCGGCAGTGCTTATATAAGACAACAAGCGTCTGGCAAAGTTGCTAGATCAGTTACTGCTGCTACAATGGCACGTTATCAAGATTTAAGTGATAGTGAATGTGGTGTTATAGTCGGTGCACGATAGATAGGACATAGCATCTCTGAGGTAGCGATAAAATGTGGATTTTCGCGTATAACCATTTCACGAGTGTACCGTGAATATCGGGAATCCGGTAAAACATCAAATCTTCGACATCGCTGCGGCCGGGAAAAGCTTCTCAACGATCGGGACAAACGAAGACTGACGAGAATGATTAAACGTGACAGACGTGCAACCCTTCCTCAAATTGGCGCAGATTTCAATGTCTCCTGTATACCTTCAGACATTAGTCGAGTCCGTGCCACGTCGTCTTGCGGCACTTCTGCGTGCTCGCGGGGGCCCTACACGATATTAGGCAGGTGTACCAGTTTTTTTGGCTCTTCAGTGTACAATGCATGTACTAAAACATCATAGGAGGGTGACCAAAAATCAATATTAACAGAGCAAGTAATTACTTCCTGAAATGTAGATTTTTTCACTTGTAAATGTGAGGGAACAGAACCGTCATTCATTGTTTCGTTAGTTCCCTTTGATTTAGTTCGCATGACAAATAAATACATTTGGATTTACACCTTTTATAGTGGCTGTTTGTTGGCGTTAGTTTCCCTAACAATTGTCTCAATTTTTTTTCTTCTCAGCTGATTGTACTGATTTCCTTTCCCTCGAACTCTGTCTTAGATGTTGAATGTACTCTATCTTTTTCTATAGAAAACACCTTCAAAAACATTTTCTTGCACACAGGTGTATTCTTTCCTTTATATGTTAGATAATGTGTGGTTCTAAATGCACGTCCTCTCCTTTACTTTCCTTGTGATACTCTACTTTCTCTTCAACGCCGTGGTGAATATGGTGCAACTAAATGAATAAGAAACACATCCTGTGCCACTTTTCAATGGTGTTCATAAAACCTGTGCCTATTTCGAACAATAAATGTCGTAGATATTCGTGAACATTGTAGTTTAGCTACATAATGCTTTCAAGGCAATGTCAAGTCTTCTCATAGAGAATCTGCATACTAGTACCTACAAGCAATAAGCAACTGTTACAAACCTATCAATGTTAATATTGTGATGTCTTATCAAATCTTGATATATCCATTGCAGTCAGATCATAATCCAATAACTCTAAGCTGTCGGATCAAAACAATATACCCNATCAAATCTTGATATATCCATTGCAGTCAGATCATAATCCAATAACTCTAAGCTGTCGGATCAAAACAATATACCCCTGTTTTCTTAAGTTTATAATGATGGCAATGGAAATAGATATTTAGAAATTGATTTAACTCTCGGAATAGTGTTTCCCGTTACCGTATTATGGTGTGTTCCTTCTTTTTATAACATGTGCAACCATNTGATTTAACTCTCGGAATAGTGTTTCCCGTTACCGTATTATGGTGTGTTCCTTCTTTTTATAACATGTGCAACCATGCCGTGATCAGTGTTCTCTCTCTCTAATAACTGCAAAAGTGGATTTATCTGTTTTTGTACCGGCTCTCCTCAATTAGGGTATGAAATAAGATAATGTTATACAAGAAATGTGGCGTGAAAAAAATTTCCATTAAACAATAATTCAGAAGTGAAATTAATTTCATTACAGAAAAATTGGGAGAGTAATTTTTTTAATTAATTTTTTTATCTATATAGTGCACTCTGTTTATCACTAAATTTGGGATTTGGAGCATGTCATAAATGTGTTTGCAAATTTCATCCATCAGAATTGGAAAGTGAAATAAAATTGAAATCCCCTTACGGTCAAAAATATTTGAATATTCCTTGGCAAGTCCATTTGTGTTTGTTTATCTGCTGTCATAATGTAATGGATGTAGTACAGGTAAAGCATTGCTGCTATAATATCTTTGAAACTGGGATGTGTAATGTCATTGTCATCAATAGACACAGTTAATTATTCAACCAAAAATTGTCAGTTTACATTCTTGTTAATAAATCTATACTAACGTGAAAACATGGTAGCTTATATTTGCATAAATTAACTGTAGTTCAAGGTTTAGACATGTCTCTCATAAATACAAGCAATGGTAATCTAGGTACATTTTTTTGTTTGTAAANTGTAGTTCAAGGTTTAGACATGTCTCTCATAAATACAAGCAATGGTAATCTAGGTACATTTTTTTGTTTGTAAACATACCTTTTTATTCTTCCCATTTCCTATATTTCATCATGTAAAGAAGGCAGAGGAGACCTTAACTTCCTTGTAAACTCTAAAAAGAAAATGTTATTCTACACTTTTGAAGGCTATCACACACCCATTAGGAATTTAATTTCACTAAGTTCTGATAATGCTTTGTTTATGATTAACTCAAAACTTGGTCTTGCAACTGCTCAGAAATATTATCATGTAAATATTGGGATGTACATACCATTTATTGCACTTGCCAGCTAGTGAAGGTTCCACGTGGCTCTGTGTAAATGTAGATGAAATATGTTTGGGCATTTGCTGCTATCTGGAGTGAAGTATATGTGAAATGATAAGTTAACATATTTCCGAAACCTCTGAGACATGAAGCCTAGAAAGTGTAGAAGCGTGTCTGCACTTGGTGACTATCGCTGGGTATGTGCCTCATTATGCTAATGTATTAGTGGCAGCCAGTAGCGTGGTTTTACAAGGAAGAAGTAGATAGCAAGCTTGTATCGCCAGCGGAGTTGCCAAGTAATTGTGCTAACAATACTTCCCCTGTTAACACAATTGCCACCAAACTGAAGCATTTGTATATGCTACTTAAGACATAGAAGGCTGTCTGACTATGTAGAGGTGAAAGTTCCTTCTAAGGAATTTGTCTCACATAACTATTTTTTGTAGCAAAAAAGTTAAAATTTATGTAATTCAGAAGAGGAATTAACTTTTCGAATTTTGTCATATCAACAAATAGTTTTCTTGTTTCTCACTGCAGATGTTAATTAAATTATTTGCTATGTTTTGTTAAATGTGATGTGTGTGTTTGGCAAGACTAATTGTATTTTACAGTCGCAAACACACTGTTATGTTTGTGATTTAAAGACTCTACAAGTGGTATTCGTAATATCTGACTTGAACCATTGTTGTGCTCAGACATATGCTAACTGCTTTGTTCGCCACGAGAGGGCAGTAGTGTCGCAAGATGGCGCGAATGGAGGGCGAGCACGACTGCTTGTTCTAAACATTCATATTCCTACGAATCTGTTCATTGACATGTTAAAATAATTTCTTTTCAAATTTGTAAAGCTATTTGTTACCAAGTCATCATTCTTGACTTTAAATATAATATTCCAGGAAATCAGAAGTCAGATGAAGTTTTAGTTGTTTGTTGCAATTACTGGATACACTATCCATGTTTTTTACACATTAATGAGGAATTTTGTGAAACTATTTTGTAATTACATTATTTGGAAATTTCCATTATGAGATACTTTGAAGCATGTAGAGGAGGCTGATAAAAGGATGTCAAGAGCGCATCATTTCGCAAGTGTGAAGTATTTTGTTGTCAGGTTCCCACCAGCAGTTCTCCTCAGTGACCGACTCGTTTGGTTACTTCTTAGTGAACTACCTGATCAACAACAGTTGTGTGTTTGGCAAGTGGATAGTGACATTAAACTAGAACCTGCACAGATAGATAGATAATACGTGGTCGTCCAATGGGAAAATTGTGATAGCGGTGGTTTGAAGTANACCTGCACAGATAGATAGATAATACGTGGTCGTCCAATGGGAAAATTGTGATAGCGGTGGTTTGAAGTATGATAGTTGTTTAAACAGTGCTTTCTATATTTGTTGTACCTCACAACAGTGCTGAATGTGAGAAGGTGTTTAGTAATGGTGGAAGAAATAGAATGCAGCTTCAGGGGGACCAGTTCTTGTTTGTGAAGAATTTGGCCTAAAATGTTATTTAGCCAGAGACATATTGGACCCGTATAAATGGCCTAAACAACTGCAGGGCACCTGGTGGCTATCAAACTGTTATTGTAATAATTGTTGTTACCAATGTCGGAAATGGGGAATAGAGGAGGAGATGCTGGTGGCAAAGCAGAGTGGAGGCATATGCACTCAATGCTGGCGGCTGTAATGTTAACAAAGGCTGGGTAACAAAAGTCTCTTGCTGTACATAAAAGGATACAATTCACACAGTGTTCATTTGGTGGAGGGAAGAAGTCGTAAAGGTTAATGGTCATTCAACTTTCAGGTTTGCCATGGCAAAGAGATGAATACCACTTCAAATGCAGGAAATGCTGGGAAAGTTGTAACTTCTGCTGGTTGTAGTGGTGTGATGAGTTGCGGAACANATAAAAGGATACAATTCACACAGTGTTCATTTGGTGGAGGGAAGAAGTCGTAAAGGTTAATGGTCATTCAACTTTCAGGTTTGCCATGGCAAAGAGATGAATACCACTTCAAATGCAGGAAATGCTGGGAAAGTTGTAACTTCTGCTGGTTGGAGTGGTGTGATGAGTTGCGGAACACGACCAGGGTACAAAGTGCCAGAGACATGCTGGTAGACATAATCTTGCATTCATTTTGGGACAATGTTACTAGGTGGCAGAAACAGCATTGAGAATTCTGTGCTTGTGGAGTGACTTATACTATAGAGGAATGGCCATTTTTGCAGAGTTTTGAGATCTGAGAACATGACCATGGATTTGTATACTCCATTTCATATAACTACAGTAAAGTTTGACTGACAATGTGACCAACCTACACACTGTAAACAATAAATAATGCTCTTGTTTGCAAAAATATTGTATCAGCTGATGATTTGTTGCAGGATGTATGTTGTTTTGTTGGCGATTGGTCATCATGGAAGAAAATAGTACTTCAAAATGAAAGTTGTAATTCAAAATTTAAATTATACGTTTAACATTTATGATTTAAATATATTTCTTAAATAATTTACAGGTTTTTTTTTTTTTTTTTTTTTTTAATCAAATTGGTGAAAATTGTCTAACAATTATGGTGGAGCATACGGATAGTCATGGTCAGTGTAAACTAGTGATGAGCTAAATCAATTTTTATTCAAATTATCCCGTCTGAAATCGAATCAATCATTTGGATTCATAATATTCAGTTTTCTTCTCCAATTGCATCTTAATCGAAAGGAATGAGTGTTAATGCTGCCACAAGTTAACAGTTCAAAAGTACTTTTTTGAAGCGAGTAAATTAATGTTGTATTTGACTCAAGTTATAACACATATGTTCATAAGAAGTTATAATGTTTATTTGTGTTTGAAAATGGTAATATTTTAAGTTCTTGATAATTTTTTGTCCTAATGTGTATTCCGGAGCTGTCGTAAACCTCTGGAATTGAGACAAAAGGCTTCTTATGTTATTTTCTTTCTATTCACAATCTGTTCTCGTTTCAATGATAAATAAATTTTCTCAAGTATTTTAATGAGTTAAAAGCTCTATGCAATTCACGTAAAGTTACAAACATGAAAACAATTGCTAAAATTTATTTTCACAAACAGAATTATTGTAGTGGCTGCCATTCACTTCCCTGATATTTGAATGAAGCATTCACTTCGTGGAGATATGTATGAACATTCCCATAAGTGAAACGAATGAACATTCGCATGCGTGCAGCCAATCATTCTGCATTTAACAAAGGAAAATGTTGGGTGGAATTTTGCTTCCCGTAAGTACACTATAAGACATAAACTGTGTATAAATATAAAATGCAAAGAGAAAATATTAATTTTTGTACAAAAATGGCAAAAAGTTAAATATCTGATGACCTTAAAAATTTACATAAATATTATGGAGCACCTAGTGCCATCTGTTGTCCAGAAGGAAAACTTCAATCCGAATGATTCATTCAAATACCACAGACAAAAATCGAAAATTTGATTATACTGCTACAACTGAATATTCAAATTGTTTTCATTCGATTTTGCCCATCACTATGTGAAATGTTTTCAGCTCTGTGAATGCCATTGTGCATGCCATCTTTTTCTGTCATATTTATGTGAGTACCTGACTGGAGTTATCGGATTATTTTATCGTAGTTAATAATTTTTGTATTAAATTTTAATTAAGCATAGTTGGTTGTAGGGGTGTCTTTGTAGTGAGTTTTTTTGCTTGAAATATAATATTATTGACACATGTATGGCTTGGTATGCCATTTTAGGTACCATTGTGTGTTATAAAGCGTCAACGTGTATTTTCTGTCTGCAGTTTATTAGTTTTGTGAAACCTGTAAAGTCTCTGATTTACTATACGATACTGCAAATTATTTTGTATCAGTGGCAGTCAAATGTGTCCAAGGATTGCCACAGAATGTGTGTTCAGACGTTGCTAATAGGAATTACAAACCGTAAGTCAGAGTGTTTTGTAAATATTGTATTTCAAAATGGTTATTAGAATGTTTGAAATTTATGTGGCCTAGAAAACCACAATTTCAACACAGTTTTGTAGTGTAAAAATAACACATTTATTATATGGAAAATCCAATGAGTCTATGGTTAAATTCACCAAAAATATTGACCTATAAACGGAATGGTTATTATTCACATTTGCGTGAACAATATTTTTATCCCATTTTCTTCTTTCGGCAATGTTAAAACTTTACGGGTTTTAATAATTTGAATATTATTTCTCTACAAACAAAATTTTACACTGGTCCATTAAAATAATATGTAGTTCAAAATGATACCATCTCGTAAGAAGTGCTGCAAAACAATGCCGCCTCATGAAAGGCGTTAAACTAAATTCTCTCCCAACTCCATCCCCCCGAAATATAATAAAATAAACCCCAGTAGTATAACTTTGCCATAACAAAAATAAAGTAAGCTGGAATGATAACATACATTGATCATAGCATTTGTTTACACACTTTGTTTTCCTAATAGATAGGACAGCTGTGTGCGGAAGGATACATGGCCGCCGCGCTACATTTCTAGAAGTGTCATAATTTAGTGAAATATGAAATGGAGTATATGAGTGAGCACGANAAAAATATGAAAACTATATTCATCGTGACATAGTCA
This sequence comes from Clitarchus hookeri, assembly GCA_002778355.1. NCBI lineage: Eukaryota > Metazoa > Arthropoda > Insecta > Phasmatodea > Phasmatidae > Clitarchus > Clitarchus hookeri. Next base: position 89,547 of record NQII01002869.1, read on the forward strand.
TTTTGTTGTTTGCAGACTCAGAAAAAACTGTCTGAGGTTGTGTTTTATTCTGGAAGTTATGCAACCAAGTACGTGTTTCGGAGTTGCTACAGATACATAGAAAACCGGGAAAAGTCAGGGAATTAAAAATGGTCAGAGATTTTCGGGAAAAGTTTGGAAAAAGGAATAATTTCTTGAATATTTTAATCCCTTCCTCTTTTGCTTACCATCTATGTTCAGAGGCTTATAAAATAAAAATAAAGCTAAGAAGGTTAATAGGACCTACCACACTTTATTTACAAGACAGTGTAGTGTAGAGGTATATTTACAAGTCCAGGGAACTTGTCCCCGAATGTTTACTATAAGCCTTTAAACATCGCACTTTGCTCACACAGGTGCCCTGAAGTCGCATACTCAGAAATTTATAAAATAACTAAGCTGGGTAAGTTAATAGTACCTTTTTTCTGTCATGATTTTCAGGTAAAAATCAATTTCCCAAGGCTCTACTAAACAAGAGAACAAACAATTAAATGTATGAATGCAGTTTTATGGAATACATTTACGTAGCCAAGGTATTGTGTTGATAGTATTCTGGTGAAGTTACGTTCATATCAACGTAGGCGTGAAAATATTATAAGCGGAATGTGATGTTTCCATAAGCAAAGCAGTGGGCCTTAGCAAACAGTAATGTCGTGTGCTTTAAAAACTGTGTGGCTGGATGTATTTTCATGAAACTTGCTTCAAATGACAAATATTACTGTGGAAGTATATTGTAAAAATTTTGAGCCATCGAATTTCATGACTACGGTTTTCATATAATCTATTAGCAATGCTTGCCATTTTCTTGTGCGTAGTTGTGTATTGAAATAATATATTGATATGCGAGGTATTTATGTATTATTATTCTACTTGTAAATGCTGTAAAATATAATTCTTATGTCATTAAATCATTCATAAAGGCATGTTGCCTTCTATGAAACGTTTAAATACGCAGTATCCTTTAAAAGCATGCCTGTCTTTAACGGGCAATCATATAAGCTATTAGCAGTTATTTAAGGTAAGCGTTCAAAATGTCTTTGGCATATTTTTTATAATGTCAAAAGAAATCACAGGTAATTCTTCTGCTATTATTGTCGGCCCAAACCAAACATATTTTCTCATGACCTTGGAAGGGTTGTCCACAAGTAAAGGCATAAATAAATTTCTAAACAAATAAAGAATCTTGAACATAAATCATTATTCACCAACCAATATTATTTATTGAAATTGACATGTATGTTTTTATAGTGCTGTTTTCAATATTTATTAATTTTGTTGTTTATTTGATGAGTATGCAGTGGACAAATGAACTAGCTGATGTAAACACCAGCTGAAAGTCTCATGGTGTTGTTTATTTTTATGGGTACACAGAAAGATAAGCAAGCAACATTTTATACCAGGGCTATGCTTCAAACAGTACAATACTCAATTCTGTGAAATTTAGTGCAGGACGACTTACGAAAAGATGACACAATGGCAGCAGGCAGTTGTTACAAAATGTAATAAATAATTGTCTGATGAAATACAGCCACTTCATTGCAAAACATAGATAATTTTTTTAAACCCTGCTGCTAAAATTGTGAGCTGCATTTTCTTTTAACGAAAATTTGGTTCAACCTCTGTATTTATATTCACTTTTTCTTACTCCATCCTGTTGTTTACACTTTCATGGTCCCAGCTGCTGTTTCTGTAGTATAAATATTCCCTCTTTCTTCAGTTTACCACATTTTGCAACATATTGCTAATGAATAAGGTTTCACTTAAATATTTTTACATTTATATATTACAGTCTCACTCGTTTAATTACTGCAAGACATTAATCTTCCTTGCAGATGAGCGATATGTACCTCTAATGACCTTTTTACAGACACTATATAAATCTATGTTATGATAATGTTTTCACTTAACCATTAAAATTGGCACTATAATTCTCAAAGTAAAAGTATGTTTACTTTATTAACTCAAAAACCCAATACAGTTGATGGCTGTTATGAAGTTAATGCAGCAGTATGCTTTGTGTTGCAGGAATGCAAGTATTCTGCCTTGGAGACGAGTTGCGCAGCGGGATCAAAGGGAACTGAAGTAGAGTGTTGCAGTGAAGATAGTGACAGAGTGAAGAGTGAGAGTGTACTTGAAGATGACAAAACTGCAGAAGCTACTTTGTCTGTTAGTGTTTTGGAATGCAAGTCTTGTGGTGTGGTTTCTGCAGATTGCAAGTGCTGGCAACGTAGTGAAGTTGTGTGCTTGCCCGGCAAGTGTGAAGATAATCCATCAGTTCCTACAACACAAAGACTTCCTGTTTTTCCTTCATCGACTCACCAGTGCAGTAACAACTATACTTGTGATTACTGTGGAAAATCCTTCGGTTGGAAAAGTGTTCTAGTTGTGCATATTAGAACTCACTCTGGGGAGCGACCCTTTAGCTGTCAACTGTGTAGTAAATCATTTAATCGCAAAAGTAACCTTTTAGTACACAGCAGAACTCACTCTGGGGAGCGGCACTTTAGCTGTAAACTGTGTAGTAAGTCATTTAGTCATAAAAGTCACCTTACTGTGCATAGCAGAACTCACTCTGGGGAGCGTCCCTTTAGCTGTAACCTGTGTAGTAAGTCATTTAGTAGGAAAAGTCAGCTTACTGTACACAGCAGAACTCACTCTGGGGAGCGTCCCTTTAGCTGTGAACTTTGTAGTAAATCATTTAATTATAAAAAATCTCTAATATGTCATACCAGAACTCACTCGAGGGATCGTTCCTTTAGCTGTAAAGTGTGTAGTAAATCATTTAGTCAGAAAAGTCACCTTACTGTGCACAGTAGAACTCACTCTGGGGAACGGCCCTTTAGCTGTGAACTTTGTAGTAAATCTTTTAATCATACAAATTCTCTTATTTTGCATACCAGAACTCACTCGAGGGAGCGACCCTTTAGCTGTAAAGTGTGTAGTAAAGCATTTAGTCAGAAAAGTCACCTTACTGAGCACAGCAGAACTCACTCTGGGGAACGGCCCTTTAGCTGTCAACTGTGTAGTAAATCATTTAGTCACAAAAGTCTCCTTACTGTGCACAGCATAACTCACTCTTGGGAGCATACCTTTAGCTGTAAACTTTGTAGTAAATCATTTAATGATAAAAATTCTCTTATTTTGCATACCATAACTCACTCGGGGGAGCGTCCCTTTAGCTGTAAAGTGTGTAGTAAATCATTTAGTAAGAAAGGTTACCTTACTGAGCACAGCAGAACTCACTCTGGGGAGCAACCCTTTAGCTGTGAACTTTGTAGTAAATCATATAATTATAAAAATTCTTTAGTTTTACACTTTAGAACTCACTCGGGGGAGCGTCCTTTTAGCTGTAAAGTGTGTAGTAAATCATTTAGTCAGAAAATTCACCTTACTGTGCATAGCAGAACTCATTCTGGGAAGCTTCCCTTTAGCTGTAAACTTTGTAGTAAATCATTTAATTATAAAAATTCTCTTATTTTGCACAGCAGATCTCACTCTGGGGAGCGTCCCATTTAGCTGTAACCTGCGTAGTAAATCATTTAGTAAGAAAGGTGACCTTACTTTGCACAACAGAACTCACTCTGGGGAGCGTCCCATTTAGGTCTGTACTGTGTAGTATATCATTTTATTATAAAAGATCTCTTATTTTGCACAGCAAATCTTTCTCTGGGGAGCATCCCTTTAAGTGTGAACTTTGCAGTAAATCATTTAATTATAAAAATTCTCTTATTTTGCATACCAGAACTCACTCTGGGGAGCATTGCTTTAGCTGTGAAGTCTGTGGTAAATCATTTTATCGTAGGAGTAATCTTATTAGGCACAGCACAACTCACTCTCTAAAGTGTCTCTTTATTTGTATAAACTAAGTACATAATCATGCTGAGGACTTTTCTTTCAGTTGCATGGACGTGCAAGGAGCATGTTTCTCCAGTATAGCGAGCATTGTCCTTGTGTCTGTGAGGTTGTGAGTTCCACTTTAAGTGACGGTGGCCCGTGTTAGCTGGTCACTGCCCTAGAGGTAGCTGTCTCTCTCACTGCAGTGTTGCCAACAGAATTGCTGTGCTCTGCAGATAGCTTTGTGGTATTGTGTGCTTGATACTTTGTGATAGAACTATTTTTATTTATATTTACTATTAAGGAATTTTAAGCCAAATTAATTATTTTTTCAAATAATTGTGTACAGTGTTATAATGTTTGCATATTCCATATTTTGTCAGAAAAAGTTATTCAGATGTTTTAGCTATTCATGGATGTATTCATCATTTGTCGTTCAGTACTTACCTTCATGGGTTTTCTTCTGAGTTACTATTACAGAAGCTTTGTTTATTAAATCTGTATACAGGATGTGGCAGAATTCAATATATGAACTTAGTGAGGTGATTCCTTATGCCAAATCAATTGGGAAATATATGAGACACTTACTACCTAAACTTAATATTAAAGAAGATATGAGCCTTTGAAAATTGAGTTTTGGACTCTATTTTATCAAAATACAAGAAAATTAAATTAAATTACAATTGTCCAAACATTGTTTTATGTTACCGGGATCTTCAACTGAAGAGCAAACTCTCATCACAGTAGAATCTTATTAAAACAACCGCTCATGGTTTCCAGAACTAAGGTTGTTAAGATAGTCAGTCGCTATAGATATTTTGGAAAATGTTGGATTAATTTTGACCCACTCCAACCCCTATACATCAAAATTTGCAATTTGTTGCAGGAATTAAGTATTCAACTGGAGCATGATAATTAGTTTTTTTAATTGGTTGTAAATTAATTGTAATAGGCAGGCATCTTTTAAAAAAGATGATATCCTAAAGACACACATATTTAGCCTTCCCTTGTCTCCCAATATGTTAAAAACAAAGAGCAGCACAAGGTTTTACCAAGCATTGTAAGTCCATGTTCAATCGTCTCTAGTATAAAATCAACATGATTTTTGCACGGAATATTAATTTTGTTCAGTTTTATTTATTGAGTAACACACACCAAAGTAGTATTTTTGATGTAAACATAAGATGAAATAGTGTGGTAATGTTTATATTAACATGAGGTGGGATGGTATCCAAACTGAAGAGAGAAGAAACTACAGAGGGCTTTCAAAAGTTCTCACATTGCCATAAACAGTCTACATATAGTGTGACAAGCTAGCTCTCTCTCCACTCATTTTAATGAAATCGCAAGTCCATATAAAAGGTGTGGGTTGTCAACAGTTATTCACAAAATCAAGCCGAGAACATTACCAAATACAAAAACTAAGTGTAATAAGTTTTTAACAAACAGTAATAAAAAACCAAGAGAAATCAGAGTGGTAATAACACAAGCAAAGTGCGAAGGCAAACAAACGAGAGCATAATGACAGGATAAACCTGTGAAGGTAGTCGTGTGCAGAAACATTGACTGCCTGAGGGAGGAGGGTGGGTGGAGAGGCGGAGTCAATGGGTATTGACTAGCGCTGGCAGCCTAGGGAGGGTGGTATCTACGTTAAGTAATGTGCTTTGTCCAATACAGTGCTCACCAATAGAAACACAGCATGTAACCACCAGAATAAATGCAACAAATTCATTTTTTTTGTAGATTTTCCTTAAATTTTTAATTTTTCCACGGTTCCTCAAAAACAAGTTATAGAAATATGTGTACAGTAAATGGGGTCTATAATATAGAGATATTCTACTAACAACTTTCACCATAATAAAAATAGCATTGGCGGCTACCCTCTTATTGCATACATAATTTTTACAGTCATGAAGTATGAATGTTTGGTGCAAGTTTATTAAGTAGTGTGTTCTAATCAACACAAATGGTCCTCTTCTAGCAACTGCACAGGATCCACTGTTTTCATGTAAAACGCGCACAAAGCTTCAGCTGCAGTGATACAGCGCCTAGCAAGTAGGCAGTTATACCTATACTCAATATCATATAAGGTCACTAACTTTTGACAGTTCAAGAAAAGTAGTGCGGCCACAGTGTTTCCTTCTGCCACAGTTCTTCTGTTCTTAAAGTAAACAGTGTTTGTAATCAAATATTATGGTCAATGCATGTTACCATTCCATCTTATTTTATTCTTTTATGGCCTAGTTTATTGTATTGTGAGTGAATTTACAACAAAAGGAATCTTTTCATCACATGCAACTGATAGACATAATAACTGTAGATTAATAATACTATAACAGGCTGGTGTTTACCATAAACAAAACATAGCTGGGCAGAATTGGAGATTTTGAGCCAGGAAAATTTTGGGCGGGGCTGAAAATAAATATTTCCACGAGAAAAGGACGAGATTGGGAATGCATGATTAGTAAATAAATTGCCTCTACATATAAAGGCATTTCGTAGACACTTTATTTGGCATTTTGTTTGTAAGACAGTTAACTTTCCCTGCTCATTTTTTAAAATGATTGCATGGAAATGTTTTTCCTGTTAAATCAAACTTGTTTGGTTTTTGAAATGGGATGGCTTTGCTTGAGTACTATCAGCGCTGCCACGGAGTTAAACCATAAGTCCTTTGCCGTGGTAATGTTGAAATCATCTGCTATGATGTAGGTTTTTTAAGCATTTTTTTTTATTTGATTAAGAAGAGTATAGGTCACGCAAAAAGTGAGACCATCTTCGAAGTGGCACTTAGTTTACTGAAAGGTCAAGGGATGTGAATTATTCAACTAAATGATGACGTACTTGGTATTTTAGTATTCAGTTTTTAGTTGTTGTGTGCGAGAATATAATTTTGCTATTGGGAAAGATAATTTAGGTTAGGTGAAGAAGTTTGTGGGTTGCTAGACCTAGGGAATAACTTTCTATCATGACTTATTTCATTAAAACAAAAAATAAACATATAATAATTATTGTATGTGCTAAAAATTAGATTTGAGCTAGAATAATTGTATGGTTTTATAATTTATACACTTAGTTGTTGCACTATGAATTAATCCTCTGGGTTTGGAGCACTTCTTTAAAATACTCGCTTCAATTGTAATAGGAAAACCCCTTATAATTTTTTAAACAATAAAAATATATTGGACGTACGACATGTTAAAACAAGAATGTCACTTTAAATTTGCTTAAAAACATTGCCTTGATGTTTTCAGCTTGTTGCTGTTGTCTTTATAATTTCAGGACTTCTACTAAGAAACTTTAAAAAAATTTCGTTACATTTTTGGTAGTAAAATGTGTGTACGTTGATACAAATTAACTGTCAGTGGACGTTTTGACGTCCGTGAACACACACGTTTCGAATCACGTAGTGCAACTGCAATCACAGCCAAGTCGCATCGGGCAGGTTATGTATTGAACATACTGAATCTGTATGCTAACAAAGCCACTACACAGTTAAAAACAAACACATTCCGAACGAAAAACAAAGACAATTTGCTGGCGTGTTACTAATCATATTATCCAAGCCCATATTACAAAACACCAAGTTAGATCTCAGTAAAATAGTTAAACATTTGGAGTCGAATTAAACTTTCATCATGCACTAGCTTATTTTGATGTGAATGTTTAGGTTTTGTATATAGAAAAACACGTCCCAAATCAACAAACAATCAATACTTGCAAATTATAAATGACGCTCGCATATAGGACATATTCAGTGCGCACGGTTTACTGTAATTTCCTAATAGTTCAAGTTTGCAACCAGTTTTAGTTAATTTTCGTAATAAATATATAGTGGTAACGCTACATAGAATATGACGTACAAAAAATTTTTTTAGCTTGTGTAACGATCTCTGAAATTTGTGAATAAGCCATAGAATCGAAATTTCTTGATAAGATTTGATCAAATCATAATCACTTATGTAAAGAGCTGATACAAAGCTTCTCGCACGAAACCCAACTTGAATTGTAGTTGGAATAACCTACCGACGTGAACATAAATTTCTCCCGAAAGTACTCTGAAAAACTATTTTTCGCCCGACGATGAAATCGTTATGAATTCCCGAAACTTTTCCAGAAGTTCAGGATCCCGCACATCCCAAGTTTTTATTTAGAATGTACTGAAACTTTAAAATACAAAACTACCGTATCACAAAGGCGACCGAACTGAAGCTACTAAATACTAATATACTAAATGGTGAATTTGACTAAGGCCAGTAAAAAAAAATATTTTTTTTTCATATTATTTCTGCATCTCATATTTTCACGCACAAAATAACTTTCCAAGAGTTATTCAATTACTGGCATAAATAACGTAATTTTAAAAACCTTTTTTGAGTGGTGATAGGTTATGTATTTGTAGTAATTGGTTTTTATTGCTTCGATTCTTGGTCTTTCGATTCGTAATTAAACTATTCTTCAAGAATCGTGAGTTTCGAGAAATTGTGGAATCGAGTTCAACATCCCTAGTTTTAACGTCTTTCACGAGATGGTATTGTTTTGTAGTGCTTTTTACAAGAAGGTATCATTTTGAATTTCATGTTGTTTTAATGGACTAGTGGAAAATTTCGCTCATACAGAAGTAGGCCTAACATTTAAATTATTATAACCTGTAAAGTTTTGATCTTGCTAAAAAAGAAAATGCAATAAATATAGTGGTGTTTGCACCAATTCAAATAATAAGTACATTCGGTACGTATGTCAATATTTTTCTGAACACATGTTCTATGGCAACCCTTGGTCTTATCTGCTGCCACTGATACTAAACAATTTGCAGAATCATTCAGTAAATACGACACTTCACCGGTTTCCTAAAAGAAATTAACGGCGGCACTTCATGACGGTGGCAGTACGGAAAATGGCGGACCAAGTCATACACACTTACATAGAATCATATTTCACGCAAGAAAACACACTAAAAAGTCACCCCTACAGTCAACTGTGCTTATTGAAAGTAGATACAAACATAATTAACGACAGATACAATACTCTGATAACACCAGTAAGGTTCTCATATAAACGTTCACCGAGCTGGAAGCGTTACACTGCCATAATTACTAGACATACTTTTAAACCAATTTGCCAAAAACCCAAAAAATTGTATATTACTTTAAAACTATGATTCAAACCATAAATGTTGTAATTGTAATTTAAATTTTGAATTACAACTTTTAGTTCTAAGTAATACTTTCTTCAATAATCATTGTCAATATTGCCAACACAACATACATACATACAGCATCACCTCATCAGCTGATACAATACTTTGTGAACGAGAAAATGTACTGTTCAAATAGTGTGTAGGTTGATTACATTGTATGTCAAAATTTAGTCTACTTAGAAATGCAGTATACATGCAATATTCCAGCATAGAACATTAATAAATCCTGACAGTAAGAAGGTGGCCACCCCTGTTATTTTCATTATGGTGGAAGGTATTGACTTGATCCTTAAGAGTATGCTCATAAATTGAAGATTCTGATAACTGAAAACAGAGTTTGGAGAGTTGTTATTTAATTTCAATTTGTTTCCGGTATTTATCAAAAATATAGCTGAAAACTCAATTTTCAAAGGCTCATATTTCCCTTATTATTCACTTTAGATAAAAAGTGTTCCATATATTTCCGACTTAATTTTGCAGAAGGAATCACTTCCGAAAGTTTGTCGGTTGGATTCTGCTGCGTATTGTATATAAAAATCAAAGTTTGTACGTGCAATACTGGGCAATAAAAAAGTGCACACAAAAGGATGCACCAGGTAGTAATAAAACTCTATAGACAGTGATACAGATGAACAGAACAGCAAGATTATTACATATGGATATGGGGTACGCTGTCTGGTTATCCTTTATAGTGAGTCGCACCCCCTCGCACTGCGATACATACTGCAACGCAGTCTGGCATGGAGTCCAGCAGATGCTGAATGGTGTGCAGAGCAGACAGAAGTACAACCATTGGACTGTGTGTTCCAAATCCCAGGTACTGAGGAAGCGTGCATTTCAACCAGTCCCACACATGTTCAATTGGGGACGTGTCAGGAGAGCTGGCAGGCCTTGGTAGTGTTGGACATGACAGACGCAGTCCTGTGTGACCTGTGCCATGTGCGGTCGGGCGTTATCCTGCTGCACCGGGAATCCCAGCCACAAATGGGAGCATATGAGGCCATAGGATCTCATTCACATACTGCTGGGTCATTAATGATATATGTAACACAACAAGACCATATCGGCTATCTTAGGCTCTGCAGCCGCAGATACAGAGTTAACAGCAGCACACGTGATGGGCGCTGGGACCACACTTGCCAGTATTGTGGACCGGGTCACCATGAGTTCGCTCTGCGCCTGGTGCACAATCAGTCAATCTGTAATTACTATAACACTCGCACGTAGAAAGTTTTTAGATGTAGCTCACAAACATACATATATTTATACCATTTTGAAACTGTAATTTGAGAATCTCTGATGAAAGTAGTTGGAACAACTACAAGCTGTCTACACTGTAAACTTATCATGGCAGTTTAGCATGTGTGTGTGTGTCTCTCTATATATATATATATATATAAATAAATAAACAAGAATTCCTTTTCTTGACAGCCAGTGTGTGGCAACATGTTAATGAAAGTAACATCATCTCATATACAAAATTCTGTATCAGCTGATGAGAGAACTAATTGAAAGAGAATTCCATGTTGGCTATTCTGACGGCACTGCCTTCACGTAATACTTAGGCACGAAAGTTCTTAGACAAAATGTATGTGTATTTTGTTTTATGATGTCACAAAACCATTGTAATTAGTGTAACAAACCAAATTTCATTTTAGAATAATGTGTAGGTGTTTCAAACCAAGTGGAACTAAATCGTTTTGTTTGTAGCTAGTGCTAACGCCACTACGTGCATGCTTCATATTATTTAAAAAGGTTGTAGAGTATTTTTCAAATGTTTCTGCATAAATTTGAGGCAATGTATTTTAAACCCTGAGTCGTGTTGAGCTCGTACGAGATGAAAGATGTACTTTTACACAGGCATAGTAGATAACTTTTGCAATACACCTTCAGTTCGGAGTAGGTGACTGTGCTGCCATCTGTTGGCCAGCGTGCATGGCTCGTTTCATAAGCCACGTCCCCATGAAATGACTCATATTTCATATGTAAAATACAAAATATTCCCAGAAATTTATATTTTTCAATGTAACATATTTCCATGTGTTGCAATTTTGTTTGCTAATAATTTCTATGCTGTCTGTCATCACCGAGCCTTTCTGAGACCGACTCGCCATTTTGTGTTTCATGTTCCCTTCAATTTCAGCAACAAAGTAACAATGTGAGAAGAAATGTTATTTATTTATTTAAACCACACAGCGTTTTGTGATTGAATTATTTCTGCGGCAAACAATATTTATCTTAATGTGATATATCGTCATCCAGGCACACTCATACTGTGGTTAATTTTTAAATAGCCTCGTGCGTGTAAAAATTGTAAACTACCTGATCTCACCTGTTTGATGAGCTGATGCCACTTGTAATAGTAAAATATTTTATTATAAATGAAAATGTTCTGTCTGACAATTTCCCCGAATTCTTATACTTCTAAGTTTCACCTATATGCTATGTCCAAACTGCTACTCAATAAGAAAAACAATTAACATCTTATTAAAGATGTTAAACCAAATTTGCCATCCATAACAAACGATGCTCTACAGTTATATATAGTGCTCTTCAGTACACATCTGGTCACAGAACTCTCGCCCGTGAGTTTGGTCGGCTCGATGATCTCGAATGTATGAAGCTGATGGAGGTGAATTTCGACGAAAATTATCCTGGCGGCAGATTTCCAATTCAACGAGCGGCAGCGACAGGGAATTTGGAAGTTGTAAAGTTCTTAATCGCGGAAGGTATCAATGTTATGGCCAAAGATTCAAACAGAATGACTGTATTATGGTATGCATTCTATTTCTTTGAAAACTGTCCAGTAATTGTGTATTTGGTTAAAAAAAAAATAGACGTAATGGAAGGGATTCACAAAGATTGAAAACTGTTGTTGAAAGCGGCTAATGAAGATAGTGAAATCATTGTGCATCACTTGATCGAAAAAAGTAGGGGTGACCCAGTTAAAAAAAAAAAATAACAGGTTACTACATTTCGCAGCCCGACACAGCATAGTCGAAGTTGTAGATTTTCTACTAGAAAATGGAGCTGATGTCTTGTTTATGGGACGTGATAATATTACAGTATTGCATGAAACTGCCTAAAGTAAGAATATGTCGAATGTTTTGTGCATTTTAGACTATATGGAAAGAGCAATAGATAATAATATAGTAAGGGAAAAATTGAAAAGTTTTAAATGCTGAAGACTTGTACGGTGACAATAAAAAAATGTAAATAAGGTGTTATGTGTATATATATATATTTGTAAAACAATACATAGATATATATATATGTATATTCACAATACAAAATGAAAATAAAATTTCTGAAAATTCTTTTACCAGTTTTTCGAAGATCATAATGAGTGGATCTTGTTTTTCAGCATGCTCCTTGCTGTATTTAATGACGAGAAATATCATGGACTGTGTTTGTTTTAGGTTTAGGATCTTTTCTTCCACGATGATGTATGTCGGCGGCTGATCTTTGCCTTGAACACCACCTCCGTTTGTTGATATCCGTTGCTGTTTTCTCCTTCGAACCCATTGTCTGACAGGTGTCTGGTACCGATTTCCGCTTTGGACATCTCTGTTGGTGGACATTGGAGGTTGTATGGTAGGGAACGACTGCAGATCTGCGCCTCCGTGATCTTGGAACGTTACTGTTAGCAAAAAAAAATGTCATTCTCGAGTGTAATTACAACCACATTGGAAAAATAATAATTATTGATGATAACTACATGGATCCATCTGAAGAGGTCGATGGGCAGGGACTGCTTCTCTTGACGATATGTCATATGCTGCAGTCGAGAGTCTCTCCTCTACTTCCTCCACCTCTTTAATATCTGCTTCCTCCTCCTTTGGTCTGGAACTGGAGAGGCTCTCCAGGGATCTGTTGGTAAAAAATCTAAATAACTGGTTATTATTTTGTATTGCGTATCCAAACCACTAAAAAATCACTACATTTCGTATCTAACGATACGACAAGGTTGACCTAAAAGGTCACACATTTCGTATCCAACCGCGACCTGGAGAAGGTCAAGGCAGACGCTGAATTTCCCAGCGTATCGAACTCTCCCACAAAGAATGGGTTTCGACTAAAGTTACCCCTGGCATATCCCTGTGAAAAAACAAACTGGATCGAAAAATACAGGTTTGCTTATCGAAACCGAAAGCGGGTAAATGGGTGCAGTGCCCATCTGGCCTGCGTATCCAATAGAATTTTAGGAAAATTTCAACTGGCACCCGTGTCTTTCGTATGGCGTATATTACAGTGAACATGGTAGAAGTACAAAGTTGTTGATCCCCGAGGTGCGTGATGCGACCTGCCCTGATGTCCACTACTCTCAGACTAAAGAGGTGGTGGCATGATGGATGTAATGGTAGTTGACTGCCGCCTGCCAAAACAGAATATCACTTCACTGAAGATGAAAGGGGTGAATGAAACATATAGCCCTTGAAAATGGACTGTAATTTGTATTATTTGAATTGTGGCTTACATTAACATACAAAAAAGTGACAAAATTTATTTGGCAATACTTTTTTTTGAGGTTTCAATGTTTTATAGAGAGTCTTTTCCACTACCTGAAAAAGAGAATACACACAGGACACTTTTAAACATGAGGATTATTATATATCAATTAAAAATCCTTTTAATTAATATTAAAACTACGCTGATTTGTGATGAGAACTTTGGCGTGGTTCAGTTACAGTTCACGTGTTGCACTACCATATTCAAAACACACATCTCTAAATAATTATGAACTGCCCTTGTTAAAGACATCACTAACTATTGCTGTGTTCTTTTAATAAAAGTTACACGATTCACTAATTGGATTCCCATAAAGTTACAGGATTAATTAGTTCTGGGCGACCATGTGGTCGGCAATTTGCACTATCGGTATTCTGTTACCCATGCAGCGATTTTCACACATCCATTTTCCGCATTGGTAATGATTACGGTTGTAATTATGAAGGGTTAAACAGTCTTTTGAATGTTGTTGAAATGTATTTAAGCCTTGTGGCAGTGAAAGTCATTACACAGACTTTGGTAGCATAACTTGGGCGTGTGGCCACCGGTCGTGAGGCATGCGGCTGGTGCCTTGTGTAGATAGTTCCTACCTGCTCCGCTAAGTGGTGTGTGCAGGTCGACAAGGGCTCTGGGAGAAGCCATGGTCAGTGTCGTGCTCTTGATCAAGTCTGGCTTAAGCTCAGCGTTGACATGACAATGAATCCCAACGCTCACGACTTTTTGTATTCAGAAGGCGATATTAGAAGGGTCTATTTTAGTCATGGTTTAGCTAGACTGGATTTACTTGGGCCTGTATTATGCTTAAACGTTAACTGTCAGATGGGGCAAAAGTTTGTATTACGGCCTATAGTTATTGCTAACTAGAACTTTTACCAAGGGGTTAAACTATCTACAACTACAATTAGTAGACAAGCAGTTATGCCTTTAGATAAGCTTCAAAATGGTGTCTCAAACAACAGGTGGAATCGTTTTGATTATATGGATGTTGGTTTTAGAGATTGTATATAGATATAAGTTGATGTTATTTTGCTATTTTTTGAGTGTTAGGTGTGATAATTCTGCAAAATGCAACTAAATCTGGAGAATGTCGATACCAATACGAAAGATAAATTTTGAAAATTATAATTTTTAATGGAAAAAAATATATTTGGAAAAGAAAATATTAGCCACCAACTTAATTTCATTTAGAAGAATCTGATATCTTAGGAAAAAAAATCCTGACCCTTTCTAGCAAATATTTTTTATATATAACCAAGAAATACTGGCACTAACCTCAATCTTGAGTTGTAGGAAAGGGTTGATACCAATAGTGACATAAACAATTATGAACAAACTGTTGTATGCCTGGGCTTATATAGCCCAGCATTTCATAATTGTGACATGAACCGCGCGGTTCACGAGCCCTTTATGCCCACTTTAATTGCCGCAGTTGTGTCCACACACCACACTGACAAGCTTGTGGGCATGAGTGAGGGTGTGCATAGTAGCATCAGTGTTATGATTTATTCCGTGTTATTATTTTATCAGGATATTTATTAATTGTATTCAGTGTATATAATTAATATCATTTGTTTTATCATCATCGGATACAGTCTACACAGCCAGAGACATGTGACATTTGGCAGTACTGTGGCTGCTATGATGGAAACATTTAGAATTAGTATAATAATTTTTATTGTGTATTGTTTAAGGGAAAATTATGTCATCTTATTTTAATTTAATTCATGTCCCTTTCGTCTCATTATCATTTTTTAGTGTATCTTGTACTTCATCGCTTCCCCGCGTGGCGTCGGATGCGCTCAGGTAGCGGAAGCCGGCCATGCTTTTCCCCCAGTTCTTATCAGCACTTCAACGCATCCAGACATGTAAGTCTCTCACTCCGCAGAGTCCTTTGGTGCAGACATCATCAGTTTAACTTGTATCCATCAGCATTGACGTCATACACTGAATCATTATTTTATCTGTTTCATTATTTTACTTGTATAGTGCCGAGGGGAGAGCGACGTGATACTTAACGGAGAACTGTTAAGTCCATTCGAATTTCACATTGTAAAGACCAAGTGGTCGCATTTATCAGTGAACAATACAACTTTTCTGTAAAAGTCACCAAATCAATCTCTTGAAGCATAAAACGAGATAATCGATTACGTAACCTAGAGAGGCAATTTCGAGAGACGCGTAATAAAAACAGCCACCATATTTACCACGAGCCACGAGGACAGTTGCAGATTAAATACCGGACATTTGAACTGGACGACATCAAATGGTAGGAGTCAAAATTTATGTCTCAAATGCGTGCAGCAATCAAATAACACGACCCCATTCTGGACTAATAATTGTCTGTGTGAGGAAGAAGCGAATGCACGACGGCTCGCGAAGAATAGTTAAGCCAGTAACAGGGTATTAATAAAGAAAGCCATTATCAGCACTTCAAACTGAAAACAAGCGTCTTTATGTGTCGAGTGTAACCGACTGCGGGTTTTCCGGAATATCTTCGGCTTCAACAGCCGTGCGAACTAGAACAGCCACGAGAAACATTTTTCCAGTGTGAAATAACTCGACAAAATTTGGAGGTTACCATAGCAGACATTTTTCGTGATTGAAGGTGCGCGAAGTAAATCATCTGTGCAGGGATAGGTGAAGGGACAATACTTTGCCGAGTGTGTCACCGAAGTTACCATACTGTGTGCCTCAGGGGAACAGAGCGCGCGACCGCGGACAGTCGTGGGAAGATTCGGTGCGATGAGTGCATGCGGACCACCGATCGGGACCATGTTAACACTGCGGGACATTTCGGGTATGAACTGTGGGCCCACATACCCCCGGCGACAACACCACAGCCCAAGGGGGCACTCATCCAGCATGGAGGGAGCAGCCGCGCCATGGGGAAGCCCATTGGTGCCACACACCACACCTGGCTTCGTGTGGCCCCTACAACACCGTGAGGCCAGAGCGCCCCCAGCAGTGACGAGACCCACCGGAGAGATGGGCACCACACCAGCCCTCTTCCAGTCGCTGCCAACATTCGCTGGACACACCATGTAGGACCCGCAGGCGTTCCTGAGAGACATCACAGGACTAACCAGGTGCTGTGTCAGTGAGGTGGAGTGGCCTAACTACGTTGGAGGACAGTTATCTGGGGAGGCACGTACGTGGTGGCGGGCCATTGATCACTACAACGTGCAATGGGCCGATTTTCAAAGGGCCTACCTGAGACAGGTTAACTCAGCGTATAACTCGTTACAGGCTCAGAGCCGTGCAGTGTTGGAACCGCAAAGGGAGTGTGTGACGCTAACAACATTCACAATGCGGAAGGTTAACCTCCTAAAACATTTTCACCCAAACATGCAGAACCCAGACATTTTAGAGGTGGTTGCCTCAACGGTGAGGCCCGAATTTAAGTTAGCCCTAGCCCCATTCATTCATACAGACATAGAACAGTTCATGAGGTCCATGGCCTTACTGGATCAGGCCAAAGTGAATAAAGTGTACCATAGGGGAACGGAGGGGCCACAACAACCATAATCCTGGGATCACAGCGTGTAGAGGGGGCATTCACAGCCATCAGCTGCACTTGGCAAGAGGGAGGTGCACCAGACCGAACAGCAGGACAGGGGGAAGAGACAGGCGGTTACCCCCCTACCTGCCCGTCCAAACACGGCAGTTAGGAGGGAAGGCCCCCCTTTTCCATGCTGGTACTGCCAAGGTCAGCAGTACCACTGGCACAATGAGTGACCCAACCTAGAAAACAGGAAACAAGTAAATGATAACAATGGCGGGAAACTAGTTAGCAGGGTAGGCGAGCCGGATGTTCACCACCCCAGGCCAAAACATGAACACCCACACAAGCCAAGTCAACACAAAGCAGTAACAAAACCCACTCCACAACAAATCGTGCTACAGCAGATAACCAAGGGCAACCACAGCATGATCAGGATACCGATAACTCTAAATAACATCCAGTTTCTAGCACTAGTGGACACAGCAGCATCACACAATTTCGTGAGAGTAGGGTTAATGAGTGAGGATGCGGGAAGGCCGGCAAAGTACACTGTACATCTTACCACCCACCAACATACAGGGCAGACCCTCGGAGAAGCTACCATCACTGTCCGAATTAGTAATGTAGAGACCACCACCACAGTGCTAGTGTCTGTGGACCTGCGGGAAGACGCCATACCAGGCATACCCTGGCTCACCGAACAGAACACCATTGTAGAGACTACGGCCCGCAGGATCCATTTTGGACAGAAGGAACGACGCGCCATATACGAGCTAGAACCATGGACCACCAGCTGCACACCAGGCATCCAGCTAGACGAACTGGACCATGAGGTGCTAGAAGAGTACCCGGGAATGGTACAGAAGATCCTCCAAGAAAGACGGGGCATGTTTGTGGATGCTAACCCCTTAAGACGGACTATTATCGCAGATCAGTCAATACCATTGAAGCAGGACCGCCCACTTTTCGCAGAACCACGCAGTTACCAACACCACCAGTGTACCATCATCAAAGAGCAGGTTAGGGAGATGTTAGCCAAAGGCATCATCGAGACCACACACAGCAAGTACAACAGCGCAATCACGTTAGCACCCAAGATGGACGGAACATGGCGATTCTGTGTGGACTTTCACCCCCTTAATCTTATAACTCAAAGTGCACCACTACCATACATCAGTGTGAAGGATGCACTACACACACTGGGGGAAGCAAAAGTGATGATATCATTGGACTTACGCAGCGGCTACTGGCAGGTCCCGATCAAGCTGGAAGATCGCCACAAAACAGAATTCACCGCCCCTGAATGGGAGACGCTTCCAGTTCTGTGCCATGCCGTTCGGGCTAAAGTGTGCACCTGCCACTTTCCAGGCCATGATGGTACAGGTGCTCGACGGTAATGTAGGGGATTTTACCCTTGCATACCTGGACGATGTGATCATCTGGTACGAGAACTGGGAAGATCACATAAAACCCCTGTTGTTGGTACTGGAGCGCCTAGCTATCAATAAGCTAACTTGTGCGAACCGGAAGTACCATAGGGAGACCAAGCATCCAGTTCCTTGGACACCTAGTTGACGTAAACGGCAGTAGGCCCACGCCGGAACAGCTTTCCCTCATCGAACATCATGAGGCACCCAGAAACCCTCAAGCAGCTCAGGAAGTTCTTGGGGTTGGTGAACTGGCTGAGGGAAAACATCAGGGACTTCGCAACCATAAACGCCCATAACAGACATGCTATCCCCGAACCGCAAGTTCCAGTGGAACAGCGAGCACGAAAGCTGCTTCCAGGAGCTGAAGAGAAGCTTCCTACAGTGCACAACCCTGGCATGTCACGGCCCCAGTAGGTACCTTCATCTCCAAACAGATGCCAGCGAGAAGGGCCTAGGCACCATACTATTTTTCATGGGCGACAACAGTGAGCGCCAGATTATTGAGTATGGTAGCGCCAAGTTTGGGCCGACTGAGGGTTGTTACGATGTAAACAAGAGGGAATGTTTGGCAGTGGTTTGGGCAGTGAAGCGTTATAGGGCATACCTCGAGTACCAGCGCTTCACCCTACGGACCGACAACAGGTGCCTACTCTGGCTTCATTTTGTAAGGGAAGCCAGGAGCAAAATCGCCTGGTGGGCATTGTTGTTGCAATCATACGACTTTGTTGTGCAACATGTCCCCGGAGCAGAGAACCAACTGGCAGATGAACTGTCCAGGACACCAGGCACTGAAGTAGCCGTCGACAGGGATGAGTGGGACGACTTGTTACCCCCTACGGTCAACCATGCAGCAACAGG
Organism: Clitarchus hookeri; assembly: GCA_002778355.1. Classification (NCBI taxonomy): domain Eukaryota; kingdom Metazoa; phylum Arthropoda; class Insecta; order Phasmatodea; family Phasmatidae; genus Clitarchus; species Clitarchus hookeri. Next base: position 108,895 of record NQII01002869.1, read on the forward strand.
CAGGTAACCTGCAATGCGATAGAGACAACACCAAACTCTGAACCCAGGCTCGATTAACTGAACACATTAGTGATCGACACCCAACAACAATGCACATAAACCCAGGAGAAGATGGCGAATATCATGCAGGGGTATAGTGAGTGGTGGTGCATTCGAGACACACACATTGAAACATGTCAGCAACATCCCGATGCAACCTGGTGCATTTATGTACCTGCAGCAGTACGAGGGCAAGCACTGAAGCATGCACATGACAGCGATTTGGCCGGTCATCCTGGGGCTACCCAGACAGCCAGAAACCTCCACAAGAACTTTCACTGGCCAGGAGCGAGCAGGGATGTGCACAGGCATGTGAGGAAGTGCGTCACCTGCAACCACTTCAAGAGTAGGAAAACTGATGGAGTGGCACAACAACAACCCAGGGTGCCAAAGGAACCATTCGAGACAGTGTCCCTGGACCTCATGGGCCCCTACCCCCGCACTTCCACTGGGAAAAGGTTCATCCTGGTCGTGAGCGACTCATTCTCATGGTGTACGGAAGCATGCCCAGTCTCCAGCGCACGAGCACGCACAATTGCTCGAACACTAGAGACAGAGTTCTACCCTCGCTGGGGGTACCCACAGACCTTACTTACCGGCAACAGTACCTAGTTCGCTGAGAAGTACTGGCGTGAGCTGTGTACTCGTTGGGAAGTAAGACAGTGGCGTGCACCAGGTACGTCCCTTGTCGAAGGGAGACGGTTTGGGTGCTCGGTGTCCCTCCAGTTGTGAAAGTGCCGGGCGCCAGCTCAGTATTGACCAATGAGATGGGTCGTGGTTACTGACCCTAGGGGACTCGAGGTCCACACCGTCAGATAATAGGAAAAAGCGAGCTGTATGGCTGCTGTGCACGCCTGGATTAATGAACTCACTGTTGGTTATATGAAAGATGGTTATTTTATTTAACACTTTATCCGAAACAGAGACGTGGTGAACATATGGTCATACAAGGTAACACACTAATGGTTTACAATTAATTAAGGCGCGTGATGTTGCTCTCGCCTCAGTGCTATGTAACATAAAAAAACAAGTTATTTTGTGGATGATTTGAATAATGCGATTACTGAGTCAGGTTGCAGCCTCAGAGGCTGGTACCGAGGTTCTTGTGAAATGAGAGACTTACCATGTCCGCCCATGTTGAAGTGATGGAGCATACTAGACTGAGAACTGTGCCGGCTCCCGCTACCTAAGCGCAGGCGACGCCAAGCGGTGGAAAGATGAAACACAAATGCGACTTAAAAATGCTAATGAGATGTAAGAAACTGTAATACCTTAAATTAACATAATCAAACACAATTACCCTATACAACTTACATAATAAAACACAATTACCCTTGCACAAATACACAATAAATCAGGGTTATATTAATATTAAATATTAGTATCACAGCAGCCACTGTATTGCCAACTTAATAATGTCACATGTCTCTGGCTGGCTATGTATGTGATGACTGTCTTGACACAAGATAAATATGATATAAATAAATACTGAATAGATGCACAGAACCAATAACTAATAATGATTAAATTATTAAGCTCTGAATAATTACTGACACTGGTGCAATTTACACACATGGACAAATACACTTGATAATTATGACACTGAATATACTATCACTCTTGCCCACATGCCTGCTGGTGTGGTGCCTCTGGAGTGGAGGACACTACGGTGGCTGTCACAGTGGGCACAAAGGTAGAGAAAACCTTGCCTAGAGGCGCAACCAGGACCTCAAAACACAACTGCGTCTAAGAGTGGGGAAATATCACACCAGCTGGGCCGAACACCTACCTGCAGCCTTATTCACCATAAGGATGCGGGTAAACTTAGCCACAGGTCAAACTCTAGCAGCGGTTCTGCAGGGCCGCGAGCTGATGCTGCCTGGAGAGTTTGTCGCACGCCAACCAGAAACAGGAGAGGAACCAGAGGACGGGACTGCCAGAAGACAGCGCCGGGAGGCAGAGCTAACGGCAGCCCATCACAACCAGGAGAATTATATGTAGGAGAGGGTGCCTGCCACCATGAGAGCACCACGATGGTTGGTGCCTGACCAACTGGTGTAGGTCAAGAAACACCAGTTCTCAAACAACACAAAGAACTTCTGCGCCAGGTTCGCCCAGAAGTGGAGTGGACCACACTCGGTGATAAAGCCGCTGGGGTACACCACGTACCTCATCAGGCTAAGGAGGAGGGCTGCCGTCCACCACAACGACCTCAGATTGGCAGTGGGGATGACAAACCTCATGATGCCGGATCAGTAGGTTAGCGAGCACCACCCAAGCAACGCAACCAACGACTACGCAAGGGAATTCGGGACACAGAGCCCCGACAGCGATGGTAGAGATCTCCAGTGCCTCTTCTCCGTCACGATGCCCGGCATTTCAACGCCAACAAGAGATGTGGAGGAGGAAGAGGTACCTGAGAGAGTATTGCCACCATCAGCAAGCATCAACACCCCCAGCAACACTGAAGGCCTGGAAGGGTCACCCAGCAGCATCGTGATGCCCTACGTCAAAACGCTGGTCAGAAGGGATGCTGCTGATTGTGAGCCAACAGAGACACCTGTTGGACAGAGCTCCCCACAGGGCAGTCCTCTGAATGGGTTAGCCACAGCACCCTTAGCAGGACCAACAGCAGGGAACTTCACTCCAGAGGACATCAGCCAAAGCGAAAAGGGGAGCGTAATGAGGTTTCGCAGACTTTCACCGTGGCCCTATCCTCCCCCCTCGCCAACATTCACATCATGCCGACGTCCCCACTGCAGCAGCAGCAGCAGCTAGGAGGAGTCCGAGGAGGAGTGTTCTACCACTCCTCTCTGCCGCTCCAAGAGGCCACGTGAGCAGATCCGTCCGGTATACACCACGTGTGGAGGGGACAGCCCCCGCCCACACCTGCATGCCAGATGATGCCAGCACCACTGGCGCCAGCACCCTGGAATGCCAGCAGCAGTGGCAACAGCAACAGGAGTCAGCTCCCAGAGGTATGGGAATTACTCACTGAGACCCGCCACCAGCTGAAATTACCCACTACATGCTGAGCCTAGCAGCATGGAGGGACACCTGAGGGACTGCGCAGTCAAGAGGTCACCGAAGGAGGGGCCATTTGACGTGAACCACACTGTTCACGAGCCCTTTATTCCCACTTTAATTGCTGCAGTCGTGGCCACACACCAGACACACCGCACCAACAAGCTTGTGGGCACGAGTGAGGGTGTGCTGGTAGTATCAGTGTAAGTGCATCAGTGTTTCTAATTTATTCCGTGTTATTATTTAATCAGTGTATTTCATCAGAATTTGTATTATTTCATCAGGGTATGTATTATTTCATTAGGATATTTATTAATAGTGTCAGTGTATGTATTCAGTGTATATTTTTAATATCATTTGTTTTGTCATCATCGGAGACAGTCTACACAGCCACAGCCATAGACATATGACATTTAGCAGTACTGTGGCTGATACAATGAAAACTTTTAGAATTACTATAATAATTTTTATTATGAATTGTTTAAGGGGACATTATGTCATCTTAGTTTAATTTAATTCATGTCCCTTTCAACTCATCATTTTTTAGTGTATCTTGTACTTCATCGCTTCGCTGCATGGCGTCGGCTGCGCTCAGGTAGCAGAAGCTGGCCATGCTTTACCCTCAGTTCTCGTCAGCACTTTCATGCATCCAGATGTGTAAGTATCTCGCTCCGCAGAGGCCCTCAGTGCAGACATCATCAGTTGAACTTGTATCGATCATCATCGTGTCATACACTGAATCATTATTTTATCTGTTTATTTATTTTACTTGTATAGTTCCGAGGGGAGAGCGACGTGATTCTTATCGTAGAATTGTTAAGTTCATTCGAGTTTCACATTGTAAAGACCACATGGTTGCTCGCAGTTTCCGAGCCATTATGGGCCATGTGTTTTGTATTATAGTTGTGTGTGCAGTAAGGGGTCTCAGGTAATAAATACCTCAACAAGCATCGTTCGTAAGTGTTTTATTTGTAATTAATTAAGGTATGAGAGGCGACCTACAGCCTCGCCATCGTGTGTGATGGAGTGTTGACCAGAGTCCTCTAGGCCATCGACCGAAACGACTCTCATCTCATCAGCTCACCGCAGTGCTGTGGTGCCAGGCACATAATTATCACACCATCAACTCTGGTAACCCCTGCAGGTCAAGTTGGTTTTCCTAACACAGGACGTGGGATCCACCGTAGCCAAGCTTGGCCATGTCAGTTGGACATTTGGAAAGTTCTACCCAGCCGATAATACAGTGCACTATGAATTCATTCCAAGATTTCCAAGTTGTTGTGCAGCATATATTACAATATATTACACACTGTGAAATACAATAATCCATACAGTAAAATAAGACTATTCCGTAAAAAACATTATAACTCTTTCTAATCCAAATTCATTCCTTGGTTGTAACTAAAGTACCAAACATCATTGTTTCTTCTCCAATAAATTCCTTGGAAATGTTATTTCGGGGCACCTGTAATTTTATGAATACAAAAATATGTAATGTCGTTGCAATTGTTAGTTTTCCAATCAATACACTCGTTCGGGTAATATTTAGCACATAAAAAATACTTGGCTCTAACTAAATATTTCAATATCTTCCTTTAAATGTCTTCAGAGCATTGCTAATTATTGCGAATGATTTATGATTTGATTTGACGACTTCTGTGAAAACTTTCATTTGTTGTTTGTGCAAGGACACAACATGCGCCTAGTGTTCCAAGAATAGTAACATGTTTAGCATATTTACGGAGTACAATAACATTATTTTACATTAGAGACCATGAGACATCATAGTTTTGTATATTTTTGTCACATTTATAAAAATTTACTCCTGCATAACACTCAAGTATGATTAACAAGTTTTTATATCAAAAGCCTTGTGACGATAGTTAGATAAATGTGCTAATTAAAGCATATATATGTATATATATATATACACACACACACACATACATACACAAAACATTTACTTTCGGTTACCAATTCAAAAATACTACAATTACAATTCTGACAGACCCAACAGTGTTCTCATGCAAAAAATGTTTCATAGTTCTTATTTAATTCGCTTTTCTTAAACAAGCAGTAACATACATATTCTATTCAAAACACATCTCGTGCTCATTACTGATAAATGAACATAAGCCATATTCCCCAAAAAATAGTGAATTCCATCGTCAACATACAAAGTACCGAACCAAATCCTTAAAATACTTTTTACAGGATAACTTTGACATGGTCGAATTTACCCAGGGCTGGTTAAGTGTAGAATTGCCTGGTGCCATAACCCAGTGGAGAGTTAGTTATGTCGGTCGTTCGTTCGATGGTCCAGAGAGCCCTGGAGTCCTCTGTCAGTTTGCAGATGATATTGTCACGTACTTACTGTTACACTATTTACATGTTATGACGAGAATGTAGGCCGTCTCGTACGCATGTAATATACTAGAAAAATTATGATTGGCACAACAAGGTGTGTAGTGCCCCACATGTCCCAGAGGAGAATAACTAAATGCACATTAGACTTTGTAAAGCTGTATATTAACTGTGCTTGATTACATGTTAATAATGAAATTAATTGAACGCAGAACTTACGATGCCTGAGACATCACGAAAATAAGCGTGGTGTTCTGTTGATATGCTGTAGTGTTAAGCTCCCTGGTGAGAGTGCAGGTGATTCTCCACTCATTACAGCAAAGTAAGAAAACAAATGTTCCGGTTAATTGAGTAACTATTGCAGTGAAGTGATAACAGCCTAAATGATGGTACCGAGGTGGCTCGCGGAGCGGGTGTCCAACACTGCCGTTCTGGCCTGAGTGCTGAGACGAAGTGACCGAATGACATCATCTTCTATCACAAGGGACAAAAACCGACGTCAAACGCTGAATGGAAAAACATGACATGAACACTAATTATTATTATTGTAATGGTGAAAAATTTTAATAATTAAATGAAACACACTGGGGACACCCCTGTTTTGACTAAGAAATGTTTGTTAAGGTTGATGTTGTGAAGTTGACAGGGAGCATCACCACAATAAATTACAAGTTACAAGGATGGAGACCTTTACAGGCAATCTCCCTTTTTGAAAACATTTTTACTCTTTTATAAATACACATTAAATATACTGTTACATTTTCTCGTGAAAAGTGTCTGTATTTCACTTCCTATGATGCGTCGGTATTTCACTGGCTACATTGTTGCCAGGTGGCTATTTCTTGAAGGGATGGGCGAGTCCACCTGAGCAAAGGGGTGTGGGTTGCCATGCACGATTGCTCTTTATACAGTAAAACACACCCCTGACTGTAGCTGTGAATGGTGACTTTGTTTGATGTGTTTAGAAAAATGCTGCATACTATTGGTTACGCTTTGGGGCATTTCAGCTTCGGCCTACAAACCAGTTCGATGCCACTTGGTAGTGCGTAACGTCGTACGTCGCGGAGCGAGCTGCTACGACGTAACAACCAATCGCCCGTGCTCTCAACGACTGTGACTTTGGCGTAAACACAGTGTTGGATCGTCTACTTATTTATTTAAAGAGTTGCCTCTTGTAATAAATAAGTAGAGCTGTCTCTTGAGTTACATAATCCTTGTTGGCAAGACAGTGCCAGTTCTGTGCTGTCTTTTCTGTATGGCCCAGTGAAGCTGGTGTGGATGATGTGACTGCGGTGGTCAGAGTGAGCACAAGAATTTCTTCGATGTATGGTTCACATCAACTTAACTAAACGAATGTTCATAATACAGGTTACCACCAGATAGCTTATCTATGGAACAGCTATTTCACAGATTTATCTAGAGTTTAGATTTATAGACAGGCCCAAATTTTAAGTCGACATGAATATAAAAATGTAAGTACTATGTAAATATAAACTAACACTATTATAAAAAGTTTGTGTTAAAACTCTTTATTATTTCTGGTATTTGTTTAAATTTTTTTATTTTCGAATATATAAAATATTTACACATTCAATGTGATGTTCAAGATTTCATGTATGCATAGACCAAGAGAGATTGAAGTGACTTGTGCGTCTCTTAACATCCAGGTCTCGAGAGAATAGATCTAGAATGTGCTAGAAGCGAGAACTGAATATCATGATGCAGCATAACATTTGCATGAGAAACGAGTACTGAATGAATCGTTCGGGTAAAAGTATTCGAATTACTTGAGTCACTATCCGAGACAATTAGATGCACTCGAGGGGCGGCAAATGCAGATTCCAAGCAAATATAAAAAAAAAGCAATAAAATACGAAACTATATCTTAGAAGTCAGTAATATATTATGTTTACTACAAAAAACAATGAAATTACTTAAAACTATTAAACAAATAAATTTCATAGCTGTATTATGTAACATAAATAGACCACAAAACAGATGGGAATACTTAGAATTCAGTAAAGGAATTATTAAATCACGTCTCCATCATTCGAGAACAAGCATGGGACAAACGATGTAACATTTCCAAAGTGCTTCCTACAAAGACACGTACACAGATATGGATAATGGAAGGAGACACTTAACACATGCCATTTCAATCTACAAGAAGACGCATGCGGCCTCGGATAACACACAGATACATGCAAGAAGACTGGGCTTCTGTGAACTCTTCCGTGTCCGTGAATGTGTGTAACCAATAGGAATCGTGTATTTGGTTTGTTGATATTCCTTTTTTATGTGGCCATTGTGGTATACATAGCAACAACCCACAATGCTCTGGATAGCCACTGGGTATTCTAATTATATACACAATATCTAAAAGTTATCTAATTCCTAAAGTGAATATCTAACGTATATCCTTTGGATATCCAGTAGTAGATGCAAGTCTGTACCACTTACTGAATATCCATTACATACTACAAAAACACCCATGGCTGTTTCTTAAGGTAAGTGACTACATCTAAAAATGTAAATAGGAAATCAAAAATTTCTATATTACATTTTGGATATTGGGTGGGCATTTGGATATCTTTTGGTAGTCTTTTGAATGCAATGTTGCTAATCTTGGATGTCCTTGGATATTCTGAATGTCAGAGAGTGTCATCCATAAGATATTATTTGGATGTCTATGCTCTCTATGGAAAGTGCTTCGATTTGCAGGGGTGATTATCAGTTTTGTTTTAAATAATGTGTGGAAATGATTTGGCAGTAGTATTTAAACAGTTTTATATATTGTAAAAATATACAAAACTAGATGTGTATATTTTGAAACCTATATCAGTAATTTGTAACATATGAGTATTTTTGCTATTGTAATTACCAAGACTGTACGTTTCTTTGTATTGTATAATAGTCAGAATTCATGCCATTTCGTCCGCTTGTTCCACTTGTTTTTCTGAGTCAGTTTTTTTTCGTATCCGTGCATTGTAGAATGGGCCTAAGAGAAGGTAACTCAAGTTCTTGTGCTAGATGTGAGTACTGATGAGTCACTCGGCTAAACCACACAGATAAAAGTATTCGAATGCAAGTAGTTAAATACACTGGCTACCATTCGAGATGTCCTGAGAACTCTTAAGCATCGAATATTTTGGCATTTTGAACTCGAATACTCCCATCAGTTAAGTCCCAGCATGCTCTTTAAATCTGACTTCATGGACCAAACCGTCCATTTCTAACTTTCAACAAATGAACATATAAAATCCCCGACATTATATATTATTTCATGCAATTCATATAAATGCGCAAATATACCTGTTAATTAGCCAAAATATGAATGCGAATAAACATAGCAGTCACGTTTTACTGGAACTTTCAAAGTAATTTTCATCTTGTTGTATCATCTGTAAAGGTCATTTTCGTGGATATGGTGCTGCGTTCTAAATTCATGGAAGAGGGTACGATCGTTAAATGTTTTTTGTCTCGATGGTAGCGCTATTCAAGTCTCAAAAGTCCGGACTTTTTAAATAGTAAACATTACGTTTTCCGCATTTGTCATAGATGAATGCTTGTTGTTCCAAATACAAAACAAGGAAACACGGAAAAACAGATATTTATGAAAGGAATTGTGTAGAAGTTGTGAGACGCATTTTTTTTTGTTAGCGTGAAGTTATATATTGTGTAGTGAGATTTATAAGTATTAATTCAGTCAACGCCCATATAAAGTTTTTGGTTTAGGATAGTCGAAACCTCAATCTCGGTAAATAAACTTTTAGTGGCAGTTTGTTAACGTTTCGAAATTTCGAATGGAAACATCATTGAGCAAAATTCAACTTTGCAGGATCCACGAACAATAGTAAGTTCGAATGTGACTTTCCCTTAACTTAATCTATGTGTTTTGCGTGGTTCATTATCATCTGGCATTAATAAATTTTATCTTGGTTATCAAATGACCTTGGTTTTGTATCGCACGTTGTCTTTTTTCAGTTAAGTTTATTGGGTTTATGATATGTATATATTTTGTGTACATCCTTTTTGTACAAAGGTAATGGACAAATGTGTGGCTGTTTTCGAATTCAGTACGATGTGCTCTTGATTATACATACTTTAGGCCGTTTCTCAATTTAAAGAATACTGTTTCGAGAGAGCAGTCTTTCGCACAACCTGGCGAGAGCACTGCTTCACGTTCTATCACGGTTTCTCTCTGTGGAATTGAGACAACCACCCTCTCGTTTATCTCCGTGGTAATTATTAAGTTTAGGAGCTTTTCTGGAAAACACAAAAATAATTCAAAATTATGATATATTTCTACTCTACTAATCACTAAGAACATGAATAGGTAATTATCTAGTTTAGGGGCTTTTCTGAAAAACACAAAAATTTAAAATTATGATATATTTCTACCCTACTAATGATGCAGAACACGAATATACTAGGGGCATCGCTTTAAAATAAGTGCAACATATTTTAAAAAATTGAACAAGTTTGTGAGATGACTGTTTCTGACAGTTTGTTTACGTTTATGAACGAAACGTTTTATGCCAACAAAAGTTGTTTTAATGAATTCAGCATAGCTTACCTAGTTGATATTGAAGCGGCCGTAGTGTTAAAATAAGTAGAACATATTAAAAAAAACTTGCGAAATATGTTTGTTTGTGTCTATTAACGTCAGAGGAATTATACCAGCCCCCTACCTAGGTGAGTCAATTTACATTCTTTTGGTGTGTTTTACGGTTCCTTTAAATCCCTGCAATCCTACATTCGTATTTTAGTGTAAAACCCAAACATCCTAGGTTAGTATAAAACCCAAACATCCTAGGTTAGTGTAAAACCCTACTATCCTAGGTTAGTTTAAAACCCTACTACCCTAGGTTAGTTTAAAACCCTAACATCATAGGTTAGTGTAAAACCCAACAATCCTAGGTTAGTTTAAAAATGTAAAATAGTGATTCACCCATCGTGGGGTTAGGTTCTGTTAGGTTAGGTGGGCACATATTATGAAATTAGTCGGACGTTAATGCCCCTAGTATATTCGTGTTCTACGTGATTAGTAAAGTGGAAATATATCATAATTTTGAATTTTTTGAGTGTTTTTCAGAAATGCCCCTAAACTTAATAATTACCATTTTGGCCCCAAAAAGGTACTATTATAACCTTATTCTAACATATAATGTAAACTAATATGGTGCGTGGTCAGAGAGTGCTAGAGAACACTAGCTAGTATACAACTCACTCTTCCGCGCTCCGATGAATAGAGACGACCAGAGAACATTCTCTCTTATGTCATAATGACGTGGTTGCGAGGGCCAGAGCACATGAGAGCGCTCTCAGGGCCAATTGAGACATTTCCTAAATTCCTCCCTGTCTCATACGACCTTGTTCCCTTCATGAGAAATATTAGATTGTGAATACAAATGCCCGTGTTTGTTTCCACCTCGAGTTTTACTCTTTTCAATTACAATTTAAGCTAATTTCATTTGTCTTTGTTACATTAGCCTAGTTGAGTTGAGAAATTTTTGGCAGCTCTTAACTACGAGGTCTTGAGAACGGATGAGGGTGAAATGAGGTGAGAATGGAGCAGCGCCGGAATGCGAGGGCAGGGTAAATGGGAGATGCACGAAAAAACCTGCCGACCAGCATCATCGTCCGGCACAATTCCCACTTTTGAAAATCCAGACTGACCCGGGTGGAAATTGTGACATTAGCAAGTGTTTACCATAGTCATGCAAAGTTTTAAAAACTACCAAATGATATATTTCCGAGAAGGGCAACTGACTTATGCCCTTAGCTGAAGGAGACATTCTAGGTTGCATCTGCTCCCATACCGCGAATTTGGACAAAAATATGTTGCATCTGGGATTAACTTTTGAAGGGAATGTAGGGTTCTTGGTGAATCGAAACACGAACCATGTTTACAAAAATGCTAGTCAGTGCTTATGCAGGTAATGTCTAGTATAAGAAGTTGCCATACAGGTGACAAATGGAACACACGCAATGTTATGGCATGCACATTGATTAACTCGACATGAGAGAATCACTGGTTCAGTAGAATAAATGTGCTCACATATTTACGCTGCAGCTTCTTGTTGTTTCTTATTCTCAACAGATGTTTGTAAAAATCCAGTGTCCATGGCTAACACAAAAACCTTCGTACACGAGTCATGTGACATTTCATACAATTCACAACTCTTCCATTAATATGTTGGGTGCTTTTTATAACATTTGATTTAAATTACCACGTTAAAATTCTCAGCTTTGCAAATATTGTTTTATTTTCAGTTAGTCTTATCCTAAAAAAATTCAACGACGTATTTCCCTTTTATTTTCTCAAACATAATAAAATGAATATTCCTTATTATTCAGTTATCATTTCTTCATATTACAAAAACATCTTGCAGCAATCTTATTATATATTAAATCATTAAAACTTTCATATTATAAGACACATGTCCATCATTGGAGGTGGTGAGAATTGTTCTAAAGAAAAATTGTATTGTATTTTACTTATGTTGTGTCCTGTCCTCCAATTGGCTGTCGTCTGACCATGACACATCTCTCCGCCAATCAGCAATGGCGAGACGAGAGACAACCAGGATAATTTTATTTAGTACTCTTATTTAATAAACATGTAATGCTGACTACTCTCTAGAGATGAAATGAAAATAACAAACTCAATGCTGTCTAGAAACAAATGAAAAATATTTAAATGTGATCTCTATGTCAAATAAACTATTAAAATAACCAAAGATTATTCTGTTAACTCATTTAATAAAGCACAATTTGGAATAATATTAAATGAATGGACAACATAAGCAAGTACTTTGTAATCATATGTAATGAAAATGTCTACGACTAACGGTAAACATAACCGCGAAAATCTGCCATTTTCCAACCCCTTGGTCTGACGCATTCACAAAGAAGTGTCTAAGTTAACACAGCGACACCAATTTGTAAATGCATAGCCCGTCTGCAAATCACGAAGCATGTAAACAGGCTTTGTGTTCTATACATTAGTGATGATAAACAAGCTAGGCTACGTCATCAGCAGGACTGATGTCGCATGCATCACTGTGTTTGCCCACGTCTCCTCTCTCTTTCTCAGGTCGTCCACGGCAATGTTGGGCGTACCTCAGACTCCATGTTAATGTCTGTAAGGATTGGCCTCAAGTGAACTGTGCAATGCCAATTTCACGTCTATGGAACATACACGAACTTGATTGTTTATTTTCGTCCAGGATTACCACACAGTGTGAAGTTACACTACGGTATTGGACGCATGAAAATATTTTACAATACGCTACAAACCGAGAAAATATTTACATAATAAGGTATAAACACAAAATGTAATAACTTGGGTATTTCATCTATAAAATCTAACAGTTAAAATCACGGCTATTCCTATAAGCGTACACAAGAGTACATACAGACATTACTGCAAACTGACAATATTTACATAATAACTATTATAGTAATTAATGTATGCCATCTATAAATTTAACAGTGAAATTCAGAGCTGTGTATTCTTGGAAGTATACCTCAGATTGGATTATTAGTATATCACCATTTGAGTACAAATTATACATACTTAACATCTTAAAGGTTGTTGCAGGACAACACATTTATAGTTTGCATAATAATTCCTTATATTTCTCAACAGAATAATTAATGTTCAGTAGATTTTTGATGGTTTTTTTTTTCAATTATTAGAGTTAAGAGATGTTATGGTGCCTGGAATCCCTTTGTATTCAGTACTTCTTTCATATAGCTTGGTTCTATGGTAACATAAGGAAGTTTGTAAATGCCTGCGACATGGCAAAGTATATTTTAGGGGCTGGGACCAGGTGTACTACCCAGAACCATATTTGGTAGATATCGTAAAACACACTTCAGCCGATACGCCTTGGTATTCTACTCAAAACCTACCAAACAAGCCCTAAAGCTGCTTTTACATGAAACAAAATGGATTCTGAACAAAGCCCCGCATGCGAGAATAGGCCTATGAAAAAAATCCTGATAGAAACGAGTTCATGAATCAAACTTGCAGCAAAATACTTCCTCGCACGAGAAAGTTGTCTTCACAGGATATGTCTTGTTCTCGTCCAAAATTTTCTCGACACCCCCTGAACTCAACTATATTTTCAATTGATCTTCAAACGTACTATTTTTCGTCTGGTTCCTCTTTTCACAGCTATCTTCTCTGCTCTTCTCCTACCTCTCTGGTTGATATATGTGGTCGCATGACTAGCAGAGAATGACCATCAGAATTACTTGCTTCGTGAAAAACTCCAGAAAATAGGACATGATCTATCCCCTGCTTTTGTACTAGATATTCTCGCATAAGAAGTATGCCATGTTCAAATCCTCAGATTTTGTTAACAAACTGGTCACGTGGTGCAATGTTGTATACAAAAATAATGTTATGTGTAATTTTGCTTAACTTATTTAATTTTTTGTATGTAGCAAATTTTCACGAAAATACAAAATTATAAAATTTTTGCACATATTTGTTTTTATCTCAAAGCTACATATTAGTTAACCTACAAAGTATAAATAGAAAGGCGTAATTAATTTCATTTCAAATAAGAACTGTGATATGTCATCATAATTAGTGCTTCAGGTCATTAGGACAGTGATAACTTTGTTTACCTACAGTTACAGTAATGTAATTTATAATATTAATGTTGGAGCTATTATTTTCAAATAAAATAACATCCAGGCTGTTGATAAAATTATTTAAAATAAACTACATTAATTTTTTAACAACTACATTTTCAAATAGTCTATATACAGAATGAGTATAAAAGAATACCCCAACTTTGAAGGTCTATAATATCAAAACCAAACAACCTACAACCTTGATTGACCAATCAAATAAACCGTGGAACCATGAAGTTAGTTTACCATACATTCATAAATGTTCAATGTGACCACCACGAGCGGCCCGAATGACACCTACGCGATAATCAAACTCGTTCCACACTCTTGTCAGCGCGTCCAGTGTTACGGTTTGGATGGCGTTCGTAATTCTCTTTTTGAGGTCGTCAATGTTAGCCAGCAATGGTGGACGAAATACTTGATCCTTTATGTACCACCATAGAAAAAAAATTGCATGGGGTAAGATCCGGGCTTCTTGGGAGCCATTGATGAAGAGACTGGTCACCAGCTGCTCGTCGACCAATCCAGCGTTGCGGCAACATTTCGTTCAGGTATCCGCGAACAGCTAGGTGCCAATGGGGTGGTGCACCATCCTGCTGAAAAATGAAATCCCCCGCCGCCTCTTCTAACTGAGGAAACAACCACTCTGTAAGCATGTCCAAATAAGGGATTCCAGTAACTGTGGGCTCGTGAAAAAAGAAAGGGCCGAAAGAAGTATGTCTGGATACAGTGCAAAACACGTTCACTTTGGGGGAATCCAAACAGTTCTCAATGTAACCTCCAAGAAGTATTTGTCCGTGCTCGGTAACACGCGTACCATAGGCTAGCCGGCAGTCGAGCCGATGCAGATACTGACTAGACACAGTGCGGACAGTTGGTTGTGGATAGTACAAAGCATAGGAAAGAATGGGCGAGGAAACAACAGAGGAAGGAAGATGAATCATAGTACTTCAATTTAATGTTGGAAAATCGTATAAAGAAATAAGTGCAATATCTGCAGACCAATCACAACAGGGAAAAGTATAATATACAGGTTTAAACAAACAAAAATACCAAAATGCTGCAAGGAATGGCCGTCAACCTATCTTGACTGAGAAGGGAAGAGGCTACTAGTCAGAAAAGCTAAAAAAAATTTAAAACTAAATACACTAAAAATTTCAGTAGAGGGCGCAAATGAAACAGGAAAGTGTGTCTCTGTGATTAAAGTAAAAATGTTCTCTACGAAGCCGGCTTTCATGGAAAAACAGTTCACAGAAAGCCAAATGGAAACAAACATTTGAAAAAAATAAGAGAAATATGGACTATGAATTTTTGGGAAAAGGTTGTCTTCACGGATGAAAATAAATGCAACATTTTTAAGGCTGATGGAAGAGTGACAGTGTGGAGAATAAACAATTGCGACAAGGAAGGAATGAACTTGACTGCAACTGTCAAACATGGAGGGGTTTGGCACACGCTTGGGGGTGCACGAGTGCTAATGCGGGGGGGGGGACTTACAGCCAGTTGAAGGCAGCATGGACCAATATGACTGTCTGCAGAGTCTAAAGGAGCATCTTGCCAAAAGTGTGGCAAATATGGGCCTGACTGGGAACTATCTTTTTACTCAGGACAATGACCCAAAGCACACAGCTCGTGATACCAGGATATGGCTACTTTGCACGCAGACCCCCAGCTCGAGCACTTGTGGGATGTTCTGGAACAAGAGATCAGAAGAAGGCCCGTTTCCAACAAGCATGATGTAAAGGCAGCTTTGCTGGAAGAGTGGCGGAAAATTCCAAGAGAAAGCCGAAAAGTTGGTGAAGACTGGCAGAGTTTATTAAAAGAAAAAGAGCCCTATGAAGTACTGAACGCCAAAAGCTGTGTTGAAATAACAAGAATAAGACACAGACAAATACTTCTCGGAGGCTACATTGAGAACCGTCAGGTTGTTGTGGGGTGTTTTGTTAATTACCTCGGTAAAATGTGAATTATTTTGTTTGTTTTTTTAATATTATGAGTTATATTTATTATAAATTCGTACATTCATGTCTATACCTAAATTTTACTTTTAATAAATGCTTTTCAATTTTACAATTGCAGTGCGACAAATACGTATTGGAACTACTGTATGCATGCACACACATACACACACATTCACGCACACACACATACACTCACACACACACTTATACACACATACATACAGGCCCGTGCACAGGATATGAAAGTGAGAGGCGGTGGTATGGTAGGGACAAAGCTATGTTAACTTCACTATCAGAACGTAATTTTCTGGTACAGCCCATTTATAAACCTGAAAACATGCATTATTGAAAAAAAAAATTTCACTGCAAAATATTTTTATTACATTAAGTTTCTAACACTCCCGCTTTATGCTTTATTTATATCCCCCCCCCCCTTTTTTTCTAAAAATAAATTACATTTTCCGATATTTTTCCATAAATGTGAATGGTGGTCGAAAGTTCCTATTGTATTGACAAATCTATTAACAAGTAATTAAATATAATCTGTAAACTGAATCTTAATTAGGATTTAGGAAACATTATCGTGCAAGTACCGCACTTCTGTTAGCCATAGACGGACATCAGATACCAGCTGTATAGTAGATTTGCATTCGAGTCGGAGCAAATCTCTTAAAATTACCAACTTTATAGATAATACTGTACGGACAAGTGAATAAATATTTTGCACCCGATAGTATCTAAATTTAGCAGTCACCTCAACTTGACTACATACCGTTATGCATGTGCCCCAAGTCACACTCCTCGCGCTTTTAAATTTATTCAGGCTTTGATGATGATTAATAAGGCACGTTAATCCAATGTTGTTTTGTTTTGAGACACTAAAAATCTTTGGCCTGGCCTAAAAGAAATGCTTAGTTGTAGCTAGTTTGTGGTTAACTGAACATTACTAAAAATTTACGTTTAAAAAGAAATCACTTCCCTGAAATGCATATTGCTCACATAAACACCCCCTGGCTTGCGTACAGAAATATTGACTGTGAGACAGTAAATTATGTGAGATCTTAACGCCCAAATAAAAGTGACCTATTCAAGCTGGCGGCTACTCACACCGGTTTCATTTCATTTAATACACATAAAAACTTACATAAATGTATCATAGTTTAGTGTCTCAGTGTCATAAAGGCTACGTCATACAAGAGTACTGTTCAGTGGTATGTCTAAGGCAGTGTTGGTGTGATTGAAGGGCACGCAGCGGTCCAAAAGAGGAAAATATGGGTTTAGAAGTTACCTGCAAACTGACCAAGTTAGTTTATATAAATCATCATAGGAAATCAAATTATTTCTTGCCCACTTACTGTAAAATAAAACTATTTCTTTCAGAAATGTAAAAAATTTAAAACTTATTTGTACACAAGTTGTATCCTACGATGTACACTGGAGAGCCAAAAAAACTGGTATAGGCGTGTGTATGAAACATCAGAGGTACGGAACCAATTAGGATAATATGATGCGGTCGGCAGCGCCTATATAAGACAAAAAGCATCTGGCAAAGTTGCTAGATTGGTTACTGCTGCTACAATGGCAGGTTATCAAGATTTAAGTGAGTTTGAACGTGATGTTATAGTCGGTGCACGAGAGATGGGACATAGCATCTCCAAGATAGTAATAAAATTTGGATTTTCGCGTACGACCATTTCATGAGTGTACCGTGAATATTGGGAATCCGGTAAAACATCAAATCTTCGACATCGCTGCGGCCAGAAAAAGATCGTGAACGAATGGGACAAACGACGACTGACGAGAACCATTAAACTTGACAGACGTGCAACCTTTTATAAAATTGGCGCAGATTTCAAATCTGGGGCATCAACAAGTGCCAGCGTGCGAACTATTCAATGGACCATCATTGATATGGGCTTTTGGAGTCGAAGGCCCACTCGTGTACCGTTGTTGACTGCACGAAACAAAGCTTTACGCCTCGCCTGGGCCCGCCAACACCGCCATTGGACTGTTGATAACTGGAAACACGCTGCTTGGTCTGATGAGTCTCGTTTCCAATTGTATCGGGCGGATGGACGTGTACGGATATGGAGACATCTTCATGAATCCATGGACCCTACATGTCAACAGAGGACTGTTCAAGCTGGTGGAGGCTCTGTCATGGTATGTGGCGTGTGCAGTTGGAGTGAAATGGGACCCCTGATACATCTAGATACGACTCTGACAGGTGCCAGATACGTAAGCATCCTGTCCGATCACCTGCACCCATTCATGTCCATTGTGCATTCCGACGGATGTGGACAATTCCAGCAGGACAATGCGACATCCCACACGTCGAGAGTTGCTACCGAGTGGCTCCAGGAAAACTCTTCTGACTTTAGACACTTCCATTGGCCACTGAAATCACCAGACATGAACATTATTGAGCATATCTGGGATGCCTTGCAACGTGCAGTTTAGAAGAGATCTCCACCGCCTCGCACTCCTATGGATTTGTGGACTGCCTTGCAGGATTCATGGTGTGAATTGCCTCCTGCATACCTTCAGACATTAGTCGAGTCCATTCCACATCGTCTTGCGGCACTTCTGCGTGCTCGCGGGGACCTACACAATATTAGGCNTACTCGTGGGATCCCTACACAATATTAGGCAGGTGTACCAGTTTTTTTGGCTCTTCAGTGTATATCCAACATTCATACATTGTAAAACATTATATAACTACTAGCTTTCCCAGCCACGCGTTGCTGTGGCATAAAAGATTTTGGTTCTATTCATTTCTGTGAAATTAATTGAAAGAAGAATATGTGTTTTTAAAATCTTTATTGTTGAAGTACTTGTTTGTATACAGTGTTTTTAGTTTTACCATCTCCCGCATGTATGAATAAGTTGTGTGGTTTTCCTACTCTAGAACACGACACATATAATTGGTCGTGCGAAAAACATTCTGTTTCAAAATCTAAATGTTCAAACAGACAGCTGTCAATAAAGGTGCTTCCTGACGCGAAAACATGGTAAAAATGAGCTTTTTGCAGATTTTAGTACCTTTGCAGGTAATACAGATAAAAAAGAAAGGTGTACAAACACTTGTGGGAACAAAAGGAAGGTTTATAAAAAACATAATGAAAATTGGTTGATTTTTTTGGTAGTTATACGCGTCTAAACAAACTGACACAACATTGTTATATATATATATATATATAGATGTGCGTTTGTGTAAAATATAGAAGCCATATTTGAACCAAGACATCTCAAGTTGCGGTATCCCTTTGCGAAAATAATTTCATTACTTTGTTGTAGTTTAAGAATTACAAGAGTTAATTATTAAGGTTAGGGGTTTTTCTGTAAAAAAAAAACCCCCTCCAAAAATTTGTATATTTCCACTTTACTAATCATGTAGAACACGAATATACTAGGAGCATTAACGTATGACTAATTTCTTAATATGTGCCCACATAACCTAACAGAACCTGACCCCACAATGGGTGAATCACTATTTTACATTTTTAAACTAACCTTAGATTGTAGGGTTTTAAACTAACCTATGATTGTAAGGTTGAAAAGTAATATAAGATTATACATTACTAATCAAATCTCTGATCTACACCCTACAATCACAGACCAGATGGGAACCGTATAATTCTAAGTTAGTTTAAATAACTGCAATCCTAGGTTAGTTAAAATCGCTACAATCTTAGGTTAGTTAAAAATGTAAAATAGTGATTCACCCATCGTGGGGTTAGGTTCTGTTAGGCTAGGTGGGCACATATATACAATTGGTCATACGTTAATGATGCTACGATAGTCGTGTTCTGCATTGCCTACCAATAATCCTAGGTTAGTTTAGAAAGAATGTGAAATTGTGGGGTAAAAACGTCTGGAGAAACCTTGTTTGAATTACGTAATATAACTACATTTGCACGTTAAGCTACCTGTTAGTTTAGAATTCTACAATCCTAAGTTAGTTTCAAATTCTACAATCCTACATTAGTTTAGAATTGTACTATTGTACATTTTTTAACTAACCTAAAATTGTAGGTTTTTACACTAACCTATGTTTTTGGGTTTTACACTAAACTACGAATTTAGATTTTTTGGTATTTAAAGGAGCCGTAAAACACACCAAAATAATATCAATTTACTCACCAATGTAGGCGGGTGGTAAAATACCTCTGTCAACGGGCAATTCAACCTCATCTCATTCGACGAAATTACAATCTTGCGCAAAGCGCCACATATGCGCATATAATGCACTGAAACACTAGTTTACAGCCGAATATATACACAGAAGCACTCGTTAATAGGATAATATAACGCACAAAAGCACTCTTTCTTGTTTTATCCGTTTTAAATCCGCCGGATTAGAACAACATGAAACATGCCGGCAAAGGCGCGACAGCAACTGACAAGGTAAAAATTTGTCCGTTAAAATGCCAGTGATGACATCCGGCGCAGCCAGGTAGTGTGTGGAATTTGCAATGCGCAGTCATTATTAATGGCGGTAGACGTTAATAGACGTAAACATCAAATTTAGCGATTTCTTTAAATATGTTATACTTATTTTAACATTACGCCGTCTTGAATATGAACAAGGTTAGCTGTGCAGAACCCGTTAATGCAACTTTTGTTGGTCTGGGACGTTTCGTTCAGAAACGTAAACAAACAGTCTAAACAGTCTTTTCGCAATTTTGTTCAATTTTTAAAAATATGTTGTACTTATTTTAAAGCTACGCCCCTAGTATATTCGTGTTCTACGTGATTAGTAGAGTGGAAATTTTTAAAATTTTTTTTTTTTTTACAGAAAAGCCCCTAAACTTAATAATTACCATTGCAAGTATATAGAGACACATTTATGCATTGAACAGGTACATTACAAGTGCTATTTATTTCGATTTTGGGATAGTTAATAACTTCCTCAGTATATGTTATTTTGTATGAAGATAAAACAGGCGTATAGAATTATATGCGTAAACTTAAAAAATATATGTATTTAATTTAATTAGAATGAAACATATTTCTAACTGTGGAAAAAGTCATGTGTGTATATTATAATGGTTTACACGGTGTTTGAAAGTTCTGAGACATAAATGGCCGACGCTACAAATTTCTTTCATCCACTCACAAGCGCGAGGTTTCCTTATTTCTTCTATGGCGTAAGTCGAGGAACCACTGCCGGCATGTGTTTGAACGAGGAGAGGGGAAGGGTGGAGAGAGGAACTCGCAACTGCGTACGGCTCTGTGCTATAGCTCTGTTTTTTTTTTTGTTACATTTTGCAGCTTCTGCCCCATTTAGGCGATGATAGTGTTACTTAGCGGGAAAGTCGTGAACTGTGTGCGTTCAATTTAGCTTGTATCTGCCCTTGCTTCAGGTAGATAGCTCTGCACACAAATTACGAGCAAATATGGCATCTGATATTCCACCTTAAGTGTTATTCATGTTATCATGAGTTTTACGAAGGCCTAAGGTAGTATTGTTGCAATTTGTAATGCCTTGGTCGCAGTGGTGATTCAGACTGAAACCTATGAGAAAAATATATTTCCAAGTGCATTTTCACTACAAGAATTTTGTAGTGCTTGTTTTTAGCAGTGGGTGATAATATATTGCTTTGGCGTGAGTTTCCTCACTATATTGCCAAATTACTCTTGTTCTGAGTAATTTTTTGCATATAAGAATACTTTTGTAAAAGAATAAAATTATAAAATAAAGTAAACAACATCTTAATATTATATTATTTTCAAAATATTACTAAAGAGATTATGTTTATTATATTCCTTGAGTTGTCTCTTCAATAAAACTAAAGAATTTATAAATATGTACACAAAACAAAAAAAAAATTGCTAAATTATCAGAGCCTCCCTATTCGAGAGCTGATAGTAATGCACATTCACCTGACCAACAACCCAAAATTGGGCTCACGTGCTGGCCTTCTGGTAGGGTTGTGCGAATATTCTGTTTACCAGAATTTGATAAATTTTCAGGTGATAAATGAATGTTCATTTTGTGCACCAGCAAGAAAATTTTTGCCAGTTAATCATTTTGTTTGTTTTGATCATTTTATAACTGAAATAATTACATAAAATGAAAATTTAAATTTAGGCAAGACCCCTTGTGGTAAATTACCTCATATCCTACATTTTTTTTGTTTGATATTGCATGAATTTGTTATAATGAATAATTTGCTAAAATGTTATGAAACTCGTTAATGTTTTGATAAGGCTGAGCTCTAATGACATTATTTTTAATTTTTGTTTCAGTTTCAGGAAAATTTGTAACATATCTTTCATTTTCGTTTTGTTAGAAAAAAGTCACATTCGCACAACTCTAGAAGGTTGTGCATCTAGCCGTAAACATTTCTGCTTTTTGATGCTTGTTATGTAATCGACATCAAATGTCCTGTTGCCCTCATTGCATGCTTACACACTCACAGTTATCGAAATGACACCACTTACGAAGCATCAGGAAGACCAGATATGACAGTTTCCAAGTCGCTGATCTCTGCTTGGCTTGTCGGCCCCTACTTGTTGCTACCTCAATAACTGGAAATACTTCTGTCTCACATGAGATTCTCTCTCTGTTTGAATTGCGTATCAATATATATAGTCGGTTCATGACTGGAAGAGACTTTCTTGAAGCCCTGCTAAAGATCTACTTTGAAGCCCATTTCATATCCTTCTGCCAAAGGGTAAACAAACATTGCCATGTGGCATGTTTACATTCCACTGTGTGTGTACATGTGTTCGTACATGCACGTACCCATTATAAAAGTCATGTAATGTATATATTATTAATGGATATTCCACAAGCGTAAAGTTTTTAATCTTGAGAATTTCACACAAAAGAATATG
>NQII01002869.1:142578-177220 GCA_002778355.1 Clitarchus hookeri
TCATGGTGAACCTGGTTAGATTCTCGGCAAGATCATCTGGCTTTTCACATGTGGGAAATATGGTGGACGTTGTCGTTGGCCAGCTGGTTTTCTCGGTGCACTAAGTTATCCCCTGGTCTTGCATTCCACCGCTGCTCCATCCTCACCTCACCGGAACTGAAGAGCTCGGTGTTAAACATTGACCGAAGCTTCTCAACTCACTACGTGCACAGAGTTTGTGGTTTAATAATATTGTGGTTCACACTGCATTGCAAAACAAGGCATCTGTGTAATCTAGTTAATAGCTGAATACTGCTACCTCTGATAGATGAAACTTTAGAAGACGTAGTGGCATTACGATACGTTCTGTGATTACAAACTTTCAGCTCAAGATATTGGATTTGGTGCGAGTAGATTTAGCTGTCAAATTTTACTGAAGCTCTACGAAACAGAGAATAGTCTTTTATAATTAAATACATGTGTTGGAAAGAAGCTGCAGTATTATGATGTTTTGGTTTATTTTGTGGTGATCGCTCTTCATGTATGAGGCTGTATTTTCCATTCCAGTGAATTTATCAATGTGCCATTTGATAAACATTGTTAGCCATAAAATATATTCACAGTAGAAGGAAAATATGTTAAATTTATTTAATAAATGTTTACATGTGGAGTTTGGTGTAGCTCTCCATACTATTATTCTAGTAACCTTTTAGAAGTTTTAAGAAAAAATACTTGAAACAAAATATTAAATAGTGTGGAGAATTTTTCACACTTTGTCACACAGTTTCTTCCAGTTCTCAATTTTATGACCTGTTCAAAAATGGGAAAGTCCGTTTTTACCTTAATTATGACCCTTGACCTTGATGGGTTATCTCATTCTTGTAACATGTCTACTACCAGTCTTGAGAGGTATGCTTGTTATATTAATTTTCTTTCAAAAATGTGTTACATAATTTTATAATTTAAATTTCAACAGTGGACTTGAAATGTGTAAAATATTGTTTATAAGTTATATTACTTTACAAGATTAAACTTTGTAAAATTTATTTATGTAATTTGTATGAGAAATTCTTTGTAAAAGATTGTGTGATCATATGATCAAATGGATCATCTGGATTCTATGATCACTAAATAAAATAACCTTCAGTGTCACATTCCACCTCAGCAGATGATAACCAAACCAACAGTTCTGGAATTCCCCTTGTTGCGTGGTTGCACTGTCGCACCACACGGCAAATTATCTCTTGCAGTATCAGTTGTGTGTAATCGTGTTGCCGACAACCACTTGCTGTTGCGACACGTGTGCTCGGATGTTAGTTTCCTGCTGTTGCTTGTGCCATGTTATGGGTTTACTTGCCTGCAGTTGTTTGGTGCGTTTGAGACCTTGAAACATGTGAGCCCTAAGGCAGACTTCTGCTCACTAACCACTTGTCTCATCGCCTGTACGCGCAAGGCACTCCACTAGCAAGGAGTCTTATTGGTTGGTGACTCGCCTGAATGTGACTCTAAGTGGCGATCCTGTAATATAAATATAAAACTATGATGCGTGTCTAAAGACATCTCTAAAGTTTGTGTATAAAAAAATTTTGCAGCTAAAATAATCATGAAAACACCAATTTTCACATCCTAAAAAATAATTAGTGGAGTTGAAATGAGAACTTGAAAATTGTCTTTGGGCGTGAAACAATTCTTAACGCTTCATGTGTTCAGATACTACTAGAAAATAGCGAGCTGTTTTTCATTGACGTGTTTTGCACCAAACCTCTGCAACGAACTTCAAGCATCAGTGAGCCCTTTATAGCATCGTAACAATGAACACCGGTCCAGGTTCAGTAGTTATTTGCAGTTATACGATGGAAGAATGTGGGGACACCCTCCAGTTTTGCTGTGACTCTGTTTGCAAATATGTGATCATAGTGGGAATGTTTTAATTAATCAGTACGAATCTAAAAGCTTATTTTTTCAGTGATAAAAAAAAAGTGAATTGTGAGATGCACAAGTACATCTACATCTGGCAAAAGCTTTGAAATAGAAGTTTGTCGTTTTGCTCACTTTGAATGTGAAATTCATATTACTTTTGAAGTTCTGCATATGCTCAAAAATAGTTTTCTTATTATTTATCTTGTAAATTATGAAAATTCCTTCAAATTATTTTGATAACGGTGAGGTGGTTTTCTGCTATATAATGACCACCCCCACAGTTTGCATTTTTTATGCCTTTTTATATTATTGTACTCTATATTTTTTCTTATTATATTTGGAGAAAGACAACCTATTTAGTTATATATATATATATATAAACCTACACACTTGAGGTATACTACTAAAAATTTTTATGTTTACACTAATGTTGAGCCAAATCTGTGCTTTGCCCTTTTGAGATGTAACTGTGGTTCATTTAAAGAAACCTAGTTTTGAAATCACACAAATACAATTGGAATGCAACTTGTACGGTAAGCAGCGACAGTGGCTAGACCACATCGCAACTCAGCACGTAGTGAAGCATGCCATCAACATTGACTGTCTCAACCTTCTGCAGTGTTGGTCGAATGGCTATGCATATTGTGTGGTGAGTACCACTGGTCCCGCGACCGCTCCCTCTTTAATATGGTACCACACACAAACTGCGTCTGGGGCCGTGTTGGCTGAGCGGTTAGCATGCTTGCCTCCCACCAAGGTGAATCAAGTTCAATCCCCGGCCTGGTCATTCCCGTATTTTTGCATGTGGGAATCGTGCCGGACGATGCCGCTGGGCGGCGGGTTTTCTCTGGGATCTCCTGTTTCCCCCGCCACTTTACTCTGGCGCTGCTCCATACTCGCCTTAATCACCCCCATCAGCACTCAAGACCTTGCTGTTAAGAGCCGCCAGATCTCTTCACTTGCTCACAAACTGCGCCCCTAGTGCCGTGCTTCCATTCCGACTCTAGCAGCATCTCAGGACTTACAGCAGTTTATATTATACTCAGACTGTGTTCCAATTCATTTTGAATTTTGGAATTTGTTGTTAGCATTTTGTTTTGGATTTTATTTTTGGAACAGGTTTTTAGCATATTGTGAGGTTAAGACGGAACACTGTGACATTCAACTGTCTAGCAGGCCATGCTACTATTATTTTGATGGTTTATTTTAATAAGCAGTAATTATTCCCAGAAGTTTTTAGAAGGGCCGTTTCAAATTTAAAATCAAGAAAATAAAACAGGATATGAAATTGTTACTTAACAAAATTGTGTCATGAGAAAATACCTACTTAAAAATATTTCAGCAACTTGCTTTGTGAAATAATTATAGTCAATATGACACACATTTGTATATTTCAATAGCCTCGCCTGTATGTCTATTTAAACATTTGGTAATTGTTGAGAATTGTGGCTTTAGTGAAAAATGGCGAAAACAATAGCAGAAAATGGTGTATGTCAACATTACTAATCACTCTTAACATGACTTTCATGGGGCATCGTGTTTTTATTAGTATATACCTTGAAATGATATAGTGGGGAGAGCTGTGAAGATCTGGAAATGGTGGAGTAAAACATGTAACATGTACATAAATTATATGACAATTGGGTTGCTTAACCATGTTAATGCAAGAAGACCTAACCTAACTTAACAATAGGTTATTACCGGGGGAGAATGTGCCGACACGTGATAGTATGTTAGAAATAGTATAATAAGTTAGGGCTCGTTGGTTCATCCACTTCCTGTGTTTATTCTATTGTGAAGTTAGGTTTAATTTGGTTAGGTCTTTTGCATTTGACGTAGATATGCAGCAGCATTACGTAAGCCCTTCAATTCCCACAGTAACATACAATACTACACATATCAATTCACTACATTCTAAACACTTTCCATGTTAAAACTTGACTATAATTTACATTACCCAAGTAAGCTGCGAATATATATCCTTGGTGATATTGTTGATAACTTGCACATAGGACACGTTTACCCTCTATTCTATGTATCTAAACTCCACAAACACTCGTACTTCCGCGCAATAACTAGGTTTAAAACTTCACAAGGAAGTAATTGCAAAGAAACACTCGTAATAGCACTCTTCATTAATAAATCACAAGCCTTCACACTCTCAAATTCACACAGAACACTGTAATTCCACAAACACCAGCATATACCCGTCAAGTGAAACACTACGCTATGGTAAAATTCAAAACGGATGGCCATTATCTAGACGCATTTGTTTCCTGTGTGTATGCATTGTTGTTGCACAAATGTATCATGGCGATACACGTAAACGGCATGTAAACAAACCCTCGGAACACCTTTTTGTATGATATGCTGTTTGTATATATATATATAATATATATATATGTTTTTAATACTTCCACGTAACGTTAACACAATCCTCTCATGAATATCAACACGCTAAGCCTAACAAAAACCAACAGAATTAAATGTTATTCCAACATTGCTTCTTCACCATTGTTCATACACTGAAGAGCCAAAAAATACTGGTATAGGCGTCCATATTCAAATAACAGAGGCATGGAACCAATCAGAGTAACGCGATTTGATCGGCAGCTAGATCGGTTACTGCTGCTACAATGGCAAGTTATCAAGATTTAATTGAGTTTGAACGTGGTGTTATAGTCGGCGCACGAGAGATGGGACATAGCATCTCCGAGGTAGCGATAACATTTGGATGTTCGCGTACGACCATTTCACGAGTGTACCGTGAATATCGGGAATCCGGTAAAACATCACATCTTCGACATCGCTGCGGCCGGAAAAAGATAGTGAAAGAACGGGACAAACGACGACTGACGAGAATCATTAAACGTGACAGACGTGCAACCCTATCTCAAATTGGCGCAGATTGGATTTGTGGACTGCCCTGCAGGATTCATGGTGTGAATTGCCTCCTGCATACCTTCAGTGTACCAGTTTTTTTGGCTCTTTAGTGTACATGTAGGTCTTCAGAACGTCTGCACAAATATACCGTGTGATTCACATATTGTCGATTAATGTTTGGTTTCCAATTAACACTGTTCAGCAACGCAATTGACATAAATTTTACGTGTTTTACCGCAAAAATACCCTGATCTTCATAGCCCTCCTCACTGTCAAATTTCATAGTATATACTGCAAATTACGTGACGTCCCCATGAAATTCATATTAAGCGTGATTAGTAATGTCCAAATTGTTACGTGAAAACACAAGACGAATGAGACTGAATGGTTGTGGAAGTCAACAGTTCTTTTTACAGCTCGTTTAGGTATCAAAATAATAATAATAATTCCTCAAGAGGGAAGGGAGTAGCTAACTACCTGTAGAAAGAAAAAATTAAATGTTTGGTTCATGTCTCAATTTAATACACATCAAAGAAATAACAATAACAATCCAGTTTGTTTACAATGCTGAACATCTTAGTTTAACAAATTAATTATTGACTTGTCAAAATTATCAAAAGAGGGAAGATAGTCACGGCCGAGGATTCAACAAAAATAAACTCAAAATAGAAGTAACCAACAAGCTACCTCACATTACCTAAAAAGGTTAAAACAATAAATACTGGATCTGTTGCCGAGAGAGTGATTTAAAACTAGCCTACAGTTCAAAACCCTGAGTTGGAACATAATTAATTAGTTAGTTGTGGTGCACAAACTATACGAGAGGAAGGACACAAAATTTCTAAAAGATACTATTTATAACTACTGGCTGTGTGGGTCCCAGAACTTCTACCAATTATCTCTACCTACATACTAGAAAAGTACGAGTTACTTATCTTTATGCCGTTGCCTGGACTGAACTCGTCCTCTCACTACCATCTTAAGCGCGACGACAAAAGCGAGCAAAAGAGATCAAAGGGTCAAAGTTAAGTATTTTTAATCTCGCGCACACCTGTCACTGGTATTGAAAGAGTTTTCACAACGTTTTTCCCGATCATTCCACCGCTGGTCGTTTGCAGAAATGTCAAAACAAATATCGAACAGCGCGCGTGGGAATGAGACAGAAAACTCTTTCACCATCACGCTACAAACGCACGTGTGCGGCGCACATGTTCAAATGCATCAATCAGCAAATGTCACAGGCTATCAGCGACATGTTCACCCGCTGCAAAGACCCTACCTGCAGCAGTTAGTGTGAAGAGCAGTGCTTAAGGAATTCGCGAAAAGGAAAGCAGATTGTTTCTAGAGATTGCGACCAGCTGCTGAACTATAGAGTGTATTCTCTTCCCGTGTCAACAGATCCTGATAAAAGAATTTTACCTGAAATTAAAGCTATACCAACAAAGTCCAACATAAGTTTTACATCCCAATAAAAAACCATAAATACATTTTTAATCTCCAAAAAAATCGCAGTAACAATGTAAACCATTTTCAAGTATTATTTTGTTGTTCGGAAAAGCTCAGATTCTTAATAATTACCCTGACAATGCAAAACACATCACAAAAATACATAATTGATTTTGTTAACAAAAAATTTCAATTGGAACACAGCTTGAGTGCTAGCTGACACTACAAGGCCGTACAACGTCTGTGTGACATTATTGGTGTGCAGTACAGTCGCCAAGCTGCGTTGTTTTGGAATTGTTATAATAGGGTATGAGCAGTGTTTAATAATACAACATTCGCACTGCTTTCAGTCTGTTGCAATTTGTAAGCAAGTTGAGAATGATGTTCACAAAGTTTAGCAGTGATGTCATGTAATAATGTTCTACTATAGGAGAAGAAAGTGTTACTTCTTGGGAGTGAATCTTATTTTCCCTAAGCATTCAGGAAAGTGTAGTTGGTTGTTAATTACACATGATAATATTCCATTTTATATACAGAACAGTGGCATGCATTTTATTTTTCAATTAGTTGTGTACAAGGTTTAATTATTGGGATATAAGATTCTCGGACAAACCATTTAATGTAAAGTCATTTGGTGGGAATTTTCACGAAAAATTAGTCAAAATAGTTAAGTGTGTGTGTGTTAAAACTGATGTTTACCGACCAGCAAGCGAGTGTTTGTTCTGAAGCAGGATGCATGTGCCGTCTGTTGCTTGAGAGTTGAAAGTCTAGCAGGAGGAGGAGGGAGAGATAAGACTGGACCACACTGCTTTGTCAGTGCATCCACCAAGTTAAACTGAAATGTACAGAGAATGGGCGAAGCAGCTAATGTTAACAAACTACTGTATGTACCCAAATATTACACTATACTTTATTCCCTACTTCCAGAAAATTGAGGGTCGCACACCAAAGAGTGTGAAACCAATGTTTTTTTTGCAAGGATAGCAAGTGTGCTAATTTGTTTTTTTTTTTTTTACTAAAGATGTGTTTTATAACAATACAAGTCACTTAACAAAATCTTAAAAACATTAACACATTGTGCTTTATAATCAGAGAAAGTTAGGGATGGACAAAGAAAGTGACACTTCCCAAGGTTTTAATGTTGAGATGTATCTTATTAACTGCAAAGAGTTTGGTTATGTTTAGCATTTATTTAAGTGCCTAGTTGAAATATTCCTGTTAAATTACATGTCCAAATAATTTGTGAAGAAATAAATTTTTCCTGGAGGCCAAAGTGAAAATGTAGGGGCGGTCATATTTTCGAGTTTATCGTATATTTGGCTAAATACAGTATACAGAGGCCACTACTGATATGCAGCAACATTTTTTTCAATGGTTGATTTCAGAATTGCTCCTTTTACTGTGGACAACTTATAGAAGCAAATCATCGCTCAGGAGACAATACAGTGTAAGTGGCATTTTAATTATCAAAAAGTTGTCCACATCCGTACTGCATCTCACTCTTACATTGCAGTAAAGAGTACATGGCGTGCTCTGTTTCCCGAAAGGCTACTGATTCTCGAACAGTCGAGAAGTTTCGCTGTGTTGAAAGAATAAGTACCTACATAGAAAAATATGTAACAAAAATTGTCACATTGTATAATAGTGTGTAAACATAAAATTGTTTGATTAACTACGCATTATAATCTAAAAATGAGATGCACTATAGGCAAAGTTGATGTCCTTGCACACCATTCATATCTATTAGTTCACTGATTGGTTACAAGACAGCACTTTCATCACTATTGAAAACAATACACCACAACTACAATCTCTGAGGATGCAAGATAATACTGAACATTCTGCTTGTCATAGATAGTTACTAAATGCCACTTGAGCGGTATTGTTTCTAAAGTGACAAAATAATACCGTACAGAGCAGATGTGTTTTAAACAGTGTGTTAATGTAATGTTATTGTGTAAGTAGTGTTTGTGTTGCAGGCAGTATGAGAAGTGACGTGGAGCAGCGCTACGCAGCGTGAGAGACACACTGCTGAATGTAGGTTGCTCGTCGTCCAGGCCAGCCTCCCAGCAGGATGGAGCACAAGAAAGGCAAGCAGCCTCCTCGCATCATCGGCTACTGGATGTCCGAGAAGAAGAGGCAGAAGCTAAACTGGAGTGAGTTTGCTTCTGTATGCAGGTGAGTGCAGTATGCACTTTCTCACATGTTAATAGTACTTGTTATTTGGGTTTCCTTTCCTGTCTTCTACTTGTCTTTCAGATTGGTTGAATGTAGCAATCCATACCATTTGGGAGTGTCTCCCCGGGTTGCGTAATGTTATAGGATCAGCGAGTCCTTCCAAGTTAGTTCCTGTAGGGAGTGTCTGTGTCTAGATAGGCCATTGTGTAAGAGCAGCCCAATGAGAGTCCACCAAGGCCAGGGGCACGCAGTCCCTCGTGGAGGGAACCTGACTTGTGCACTTTTCTGCGTGCACTGCTGCTGTTCTCTGATGTACTTCTCGACCATGCCAAGTGTGCATCCAGAAAAAAGTGAACTACAAAAGGTCGCGCCATTCTGTCCCTTCCCTCTTCCTCGCCCCTTCCCCCTCCAGGATGAGAGAAAGCACTCGGCTGTGGTTGTCCGGTGCTGCAGTGAACTTAAGTTGTAGCACGGTGTTGACTGATTCACGTTGCAGTGTTGATGCTTTCACTTAGACTGAGGTAGGTTTATGCCCGGTGTTTGTGCTTTGATTTACTGTACGTACACAAATAAACCATCAAATAATTGCAGTTTAAAAGCAGGGTTCAACTGTAAGTGGCTGTGATTTTCAGTATTTAGTCAAATATCCTCATGAAGTAAGGTAAGGCAAGCAACCAAAGAATACAGTCAGTGCTGAGAAGTTGTTAGGAACGTAAATAAGTTCTGTGATAAGAAAAAGGCTTCTTCACACAGTACTAAATGTGGGGCAGCAGCAATGAGAAAATCAAAATGAACCAAATGCAAGATCTGAAAAGAATGGAAACAAGCTGACTTGAGTATTGCGAAATTGTGCACATGTAGAAAGGAAAGGAAACAAAGCTATAAAAATATCAGTATAGATAATTTTTATCTGGGTGTGATTCAATGCACTGTACAGAAATTTTTGATGCTTAAAGAAATTTCTAATAGTTTTAAAAGAAGCAATAAATTCTCCTGAGCAAAAGGAGACTTTGACATTAAGCTTTTTTAGAATCTGCTTAAATTTGTGTCAGCGGGTATACACGTGCTTGCGCAGACAGATGTCTATATTGAGACTCCCATACTGGTCATTGTTCTTCCCCTCTCAACAGTCACACTAGTTCTACAGTCTCACCCCTCCCCAGCCGCACACTTTGCCTGGTTGAGTAGTAATCCTGGCTTCAATTGCTAGCGTCGGGCTGTGCCATCCTTGTTGCTGGGCAGGTTGGGACTGTCGTGTAGTAAGAGCACCTGTCGCTGAGTGTGTCGGCTCTTCGGGAGGGACAGGAGCAGCCTGGCATGGGATGAATCTAATTTGTTTATTAAAGTGAAAAGTCCTAGCCATCATACGCACGGTACACTTGCCATAACCCGGGGAATGAGTGCTTTGCCTAACCTTATTCACAATACTTGTAACTTATGTGCAGTATCTGTAAATTGCCTCTCCACCCACCCCCAGACCAACACAAGGTCATCGTACGTACTCTCTCCCCATGTTGCCGCTTCTGCGAGGACCTGTGGTTACCGCAGCCTGAGAGCAGCCAACTGCTCTGGTTGAACCACATTGATAAGCCTCTCGATCCTGCCATGCTGCCCTGCTTATGTAGGTGTCGGCACAATTAATCCCCAACTAATCAGATCTTAATCGTAGCTGGGTGACCAGCTATCGTACATCTCACATCCGCCGACGCTGTCTTGGCTTGGTCACTGTACAGCGTCAGTTACACATGAGTAACACCTGTTTGTGGGTTCTGCAGTGCCCACCCAGTTCAGCGCAAGGGGCTGGGTGACGTTACCTTGCCCATCACATGACATACTGACCGTAGTAAAGGTGCCGGTGGCTGTCATGCATTGTGTATTCGAGGGCAGCGTGAGATGTGATTTGCTGTTGAGGCAGAACCAGAATGCAAGCATGTGTCCCTGATGTCCAAAGTGCAGTCATTTCTGCTCGTTACTGGCATTAGCTTTGCCAGTGTTGTTACCTTCACTGTTCTAGGAGGAAACTCTTCAGTTTTTTATTTCTGACTTTGAATTGATGAAAGGATTTATAAATATCCAGACTTCACTTTCAAACACACAAAATACTGCATCTCTGGAAATTCAAATTTGGTCATATTCCCACTTTGGCTATTTTTGGTAATACATATCTGAACTTACCTGAACTTCATTCATTGTCTGCAGGTTTGAATAGGCCCTCCAAATATACTAATTTTTTAACTTATATTTTATTACATAATTATTGAATTTGCCTAAACTTTGAAAAAGAATGTCTAAAAAGAGCTGTGTACAAAAATTATCTTAGGTCCATTAATATATATTCATTCATCCCTTACAAGTTATATTCATGTTTTGTTTGGAAAATGTTTGAGTTTTGTTTACGACAAATCTCACTAAACATGTACATAAATAATGCATTTCATTTATAGGCTTAGTTAATTTTTTTTGTTGGCTTAATTTTATTTTGTATAGTGTGGGAAATTTATGTTAATGTTGATCTTTCAATCTTTCTTACATTATAACACAGCCTTCCCCATGTCAAATCACTGTACAAAATTTTAAAACGGAAATTACCATAACGAATGTATATAAAATAGGATAAATTCAAATACGTATCTGAAATCATTATTTCGGGTGCTTATTTTTTATAGTAAAAATGTACTTGTAGTACAGTAGTAGATTTTGAAGACATTATATTGTGACCATCACATTTCTGTAAGACTGCTACTAGGACAAATTACATTTTATAAACAAGACAATTTGATTTGACAAATACACTGAAGAGCCAAAAAAACTGGTACACCTGCCTAATATCGTGTAGGGCCCCCCAGCAAGCAGAAGTGCCGCAAGACGACGTGGCATGGACTCAACTAATGTCTGAAGGTATGCAGGAGGCAATTCACACCATGAATCCTGCAGGGCAGTCCACAAATCCAATCTGCACCAATTTGAGAAAGAGTTGCACGTCTGTCACGTTTAATGATTCTCATCAGTCGTCGTTTGTCCCGTTCGTTCACGATATTTTTCCGGCCGCAGCGATGTCGAAGATGTGATGTTTTACCGGATTCCCGATATTCACGGTACACTCGTGAAATGGTCGTACCAGAACATCCAAATGTTATCGCTACCTCGGAGATGCTATGTCCCATCTCTCGTGCGCCGACTATAACACCACGTTAAAACTCACTTAAATCTTTATAACCTGCCATTGTAGCAGCAGTAACCGATCTAGCTGCCGATCGAATCGCATTACTCTGAGTGGTTCCATACCTCTGTTATTTGCATACGCACGCCTATACCAGTTTTTTTTTTTTGGCTCTTCAGTGTATATTTGCAGCATTAATATGTTTATTTTGTTTTCTGAAACATTACTTTCATTTCAGTTCAACATTTTAGATTTGAGGGCTTTCTCAGATGTAATATTTACAATGTCCTGTTATTCAGTTGCGTGAAGCATAAATCCAGCACATGTTCCTAACATTTTGTCACAGCTGTAATTTCTTTTAAAATTGAAATTATTTAATCCAATAGAATGTTAGCAAACATGCAGTGATCTGTTAATGGTGGGATTGGCATCACAGAACTTGTGTTTTTGTTTTGTTTATCAGATGAAAACATTCTTACTTTTAAATTCATCTTTATCACCATATGATAGTAGGTATTTGGTCAGATAAACTGCTGTGAAATGTTTTAGAATGCAAAATACTGAGTGGTGTTGGAAGAGTAACATTTAACGTTCAGTTAACAAGCTTTAGGCAGTTTATGAAATTATTTTAAAATGTATTTTTTTTGTGAAGTTTGTGTTTAATTATCTTTGGTATAAGACCAACATGCAATTATCTTGGTAAAAAGTGATAC
The DNA here is from genome assembly GCA_002778355.1 of Clitarchus hookeri. Classification (NCBI taxonomy): domain Eukaryota; kingdom Metazoa; phylum Arthropoda; class Insecta; order Phasmatodea; family Phasmatidae; genus Clitarchus; species Clitarchus hookeri. Next base: position 154,858 of record NQII01002869.1, read on the forward strand.
CCCAGAGATGTGTAATTGACCTCCCCTTGTAGTCAACGTAAGTTTTACAGAGACCATATCTAGTGGCTTATTGCAGGAAAATTGGAGGAGTTGTCATTTAAATTTCAATAGAGACATGGTTTCTGAATAAACTGATATTATGGAAGAACATGCAGTAAACCCCCGATTAACCGTGTTAATCGGGACCAGAGAAAACACGAATAAGCGAATTTGTATTTAAAAAAACCCAGATAATTGAATTTACTTATTTTTACTATTAGTGGAACAGTGATATTGGCTCCGAAAATCGTGATAAAACACAGTATTTATTATACATTTCATAACAAAGACAAATCACGCGCTGTATGTGCAGGATTTTAAGTACTGTACTGTATGTAGTACAGTACACGATACTCTAACTGATATTTATGTTGCACCGAGTGTAGTGTAATTCACGGCGCATCAAGTATACACAGCTTATCGCCAGCCAGGTGGGATGGAGCGATAAGCTGTGCGTAGTGTGTGTGTGTGCGTGTTTTTTTTTTTTTTTCTTCGCTTCCTCAACATGTACACAGACCCGTCCCTGAGATGGCAGAGTGAGTTGAAAGTTTAGAATGCAATGCAGTAAAGATAATAACGGGACTTTAACGTTTTTTTGACATGTTGCGAAAAGGACACTACAAACACTGAACAGCAACCGTGCCCAAGTGGTCGATAAACTTGCAAGACGCGGTGTTGGTGTGGTAACTGAGATAAGTGCGATCAGATACGCGCTTCAACGGGCGGAAATGGATGACTCACGCAGGTCTCTGCGACAGGCTGACAGTTTAAAGAGATAAACATCATTTCACGCGGCACAGCGATGGACGTACATGGTACCGCTGCTTGTTAAACGACACGTTACAGCATCGCCTTACCGCGGAAGTTACAGTAGACTTTGAAAAAAGCCGCACGGATAAGCCGAAAACCGGTTAAGCAAAGCACGAATATACGGGAGTGTTCTGTATATGAAACCTCTTTGTCACCAAATACAGTAATGCATAAGCACCAAGCCTGAGTGCCATGTAACTCAAGAATGTGCCATGTGGAAGCTTATGGGAAAAATCAAAGGATGTGGTTACAGAATTACGTATTAATTACTGATGGCCATAAAGAAACTAATGTAATAACCATATTTATTCACCTATATCTCAAAAATCACAAAATTTTTATGGGAAATATTATTTAATAACATAAAGTAGACATTTGCCAAGTAAACCGAAAGTCTTGTATGCTCTACCTCCGGTGTGCAGCATCCATGAAGTGCTAAGCGACTGTCCGCGTGAACATTTGACGTGGAGAGGTAAGCTTGGGGTGTTCTTGGTCGAACTCACAATGGCCAAGTGTGGCGTCCTCGTGTCCTCTCGTGAACAACTGGCTGGGGATAGAGGAGCCTGAGGAGAGATGGCCTGCCTGCGCTCCGTCGGTGTGTCACCCCCCGCACCCCTTTCATTCCGCGAACGTTGTGTTTCCACCAAGTTTGGTTTTTAGTTTTCATTTTTCATACTATAGCATACAAGTCATGGGCAATGACATTACATCACCTATATTTCACTGCTAGCTGATAGATTTTGACAATGATTTTTTGCATGTTTGCTAATATTTTTCTATTTTTTTTTAAATTTTATTTGTAAACATTTTTGTCTGTTCCCTGAGAATGATTTTGTAAAATCTGTACTCGTGACATTGGGGGTGGCTAACGCTGTTGCGTGCAGCATCAAGCATAACTACTCTCTGACAAGGGTGTGCAGTGGGGGAGAGGAGAGTGCTAGAGACAAAGCTTCTCGCAAGATTGGTGCGTGGCCTAACTTACCAGGCGTTTGTACTGGTCAAAGCTTTAAATGGACTTTTCCCTAATTATTTAGTTTTACAGATTTTGGCCTACCATTAATAGCAGCGATACTTTCCCTACATTTCCAAATTTGCAAACACATTTTGTAATGAACTTTGATTTCAACTTACTGCATACAATTGTTATTTTTCTTGTGTGTTTTAAGTTTGTAGGACTGTTCTTGAGAATGTTGTCATAAAATTGCTACTGATTCAAAATCCAGCGTCGCAAAATCAGAGGTTTGCTGCAGACGACATCACAGTCGCTTTAATGGGGAAACTGTTTCACCCATAATATGTATTCTTACACAGGCCATTCACTCTTACTTCACACTTTTCTGAAGCCCAATTAAAGTTCTACTTATGGTTACCAATTACGTATCCATCCGCTACGTGTAAACATAGATGCTGCCTTCTGACTTCTACATTTTAACTGCCAAATGCTATGTTCACTGTTTTCAGCTGTTCAAAGAATTGTGTCATATTTCAAAAACCACTATGTATGAACGCTCACAACTTAGACCTATAACCGTATTGAGGTTAGCTTTATGACTTTTTAAGAATGTCTGTACTGACGATAGTTCTTATGGTTATTATTTTACATGTTGTTAACATATTTGTGTTACACTCGAAGTAGCACATTACACATAATACACATTACTATTTTGCTGCGTACCATAATTTTCATTCTGCTCATATTTCTTTCCGTAGGTACTTTGTTTGTACCAGGTTTATTTAATTATTTATTTAAAACTTTCTGGCTGGGCTTTGTAACGTTGGGTTTGGGGCAAACATTCAAATCGCAGAAACGTAGGCACTTAACGTTATAGTGTTTCATACACCTAGGGAAAAGTTACAAAGTTGTTATAAATAGACGTGACTTTCAAAAAAATAATTTTGTCATAAAAACAGTTTACTGTTAAAACGTATAAATTTTGCACGTCCAATATTTGCAATCACACACACACACACCAGCCCAGCATAACTGCAGTGATGGAGATGCAACAATACCCTTTCACTCGCAGTGGACATGATACACGTTACAGTATATTTATTCCTGCCGTCCAAACACAGATTTATCACAACAACGTAACTTGCCCAGGTAGCTTTTAAAAGAAAACATGTACAAACTTGATGTGGTAAATTTAAGTATTTTTTGCAGGAAGAAAAATTAATACTTCTTTCAGCAAAAAGCAACACGCCGCCACTTCTGCCAACTTCCGATTTGTAACTGCTGTGCCATCACATTTAAATATGTTATAATAAGTTTTCAAACATTAAAATTTTGTTTCAGTTTTAAATTTTAAATCCAAAAGTTGTTGTTTTTACGGTAATAAGTATGCAATATGCTAAAATGAAAACATGTATAATTTTCCTGCTGCTACTACCACTGTGAAATTTTCAGAAAAAGCGACAAGCTCTGCTCTGCCTATTCGAGTTTCATCCTCGGACAAAAAAAAACACCTTGTCACTAGGGCCTATGCACCATATTTTGCACGGATATTTAAAACAGTAATAATGAAATATGTTTCCATGTGTGAGACCTAAAAATTTTAATACTTCAATAGGCAACGTTTAATTTACAAATAGCATCCCAAACAAGATGTTACTGGTATAGCTAATGAGCCGACTTTTCTCAACATGGGTGCAGTTAATTTTTAAATAATTTCGTAAAAACCGAGTTTTGATTCTACCATCAACTTCAAATTTAATCAGTCTAATGTTTCAAATGATAGGATTTACTAACCTAAAATATTTACAGGGTCGTCATTTGGAAAATAAGTGACTTAGCCACTTAAAACTTGTAGGTTTACATGGCCTACTGTAGCGCTACTTGTGTGAAGGATTTGGCGAAAATCGTTTGATTGATCCCTGAGATATGGCATAAAATTTCCATATTTTCGTGTGACTATTTTCATAAATGGATGACAAAGAAGTTATGTATTAGTACATCCATGATTTTATACTGCCAGTTTAGCATTCCTAGCTAAGATTAGGCATTTTTAATATAAGTGTCTGACATACCTAAAACATATAATTTAACATCATCTGCCGTAGTACTCCTTGTTTGCCAAAGTTGGTATAAATCTGTTTATTGTTTGCCGAGATATAACATACAAACTGTATTCATGTGGTGCTATCTTACAAAATGTCTGACAAAAATGGCTGTGCGTTGGGACATATAATGCTAGTTATAAATACTTTCAGCATACAAAATTTTGTAGAAATTGGTATAATGGTATAGTAAATGTACTAAATAAACCTAAAATATTTGCATGGCCGCCATTTCTAAAAAAAATACCTAATCGTGTTTAATTGCTTACGTTTACCTGGCCTTTCACAGTATTACTTACATGCCAACTTGGGTGAGAATTTCTTTGATAGTTTTCAAGATATATTGTAAAAATATTAATTTTTAATTTAGTGCGATCTTCCAAAATGGCAAACTAACAAAAGTATTTATTTCAAAATTTAATAACTTTACATGATGCTCTGCCAGCATACAAAATTTGGTTTAAATTGATTGAATAGTGTTTGAGATATGACGTCACCCTAAAGTTTAAAAAGGCTGCCATTTTGAAAGTAAGCCCCGGCGTGGTTGAAAACTATAAAAGTCTGGTGTCCTTACTACGTACTATATATGTACCGAGCTTCGTGAAATTTGTTTTACATGTTCAAAAATTTAANTGTAAAAATATTAATTTTTAATTTAGTGCGATCTTCCAAAATGGCAAACTAACAAAAGTATTTATTTCAAAATTTTATAACTTTACATGATGCTCTGCCGGCATACAAAATTTGGTTTAAATTGATTGAATAGTGTTTGAGATATGACGTCACCCTAAATTTTAAAAAGGCTGCCATTTTGAAAGTAAGCCCCGGCGTGGTTGAAAACTATAAAAGTCTGGTGTCCTCACTACGTACTATATATGTACCGAGCTTCGTGAAATTTGTTTTACATGTTCAAAAATTTAAAAAGTGCCGGGGGGAGGAGGGGGGGCACACACAGACAGGAAAGCCTTTCTTTCCTTCGGAAAGTAGGCTAAAAACCAGGTTAAAATAATATTTTAACTGTGAACTATTTCTTACTATCCATTGCCAAAACATTGCTGCTTTCGCTGTTTTCAAGTTGTTTTGAATACAAAATAATTGCTAAGTTAATGTTTAATTTAATAAATAGTATAATACTTTGTAATTAGTTTCAGTGTTAAATATTTGTGGTGTACAAGTTATTTAAAAAAACCNTTTAATAAATAGTATAATACTTTGTAATTAGTTTCAGTGTTAAATATTTGTGGTGTACAAGTTATTTAAAAAAACCGTTTGACGTAAGTTACTCCTAGGGTGATTTTTTAAAGGTTTGTTTCGAAAAGTCCGAAGAAACTTTCAATAAACTATAATGTTGAAACTTTTAATTTTTTTTAGTTTAAATTAAAGTGCAATTATGTTCCTTTAATTCTCTTTACACAGTTCTTTTTGTGTGGTGAAGTCCTGAGTACTGCTGTTATTTTATATTAAACTTTGATTTGAATGAGTTATTAGACCTTTTGTAGTTGCATAAAGTATGTGACTACATAATGGTTGTAAGTAGTGAAGTGTGTAACAGTATTTGTTGTTTGGTTTCAGGAAACATGGCTTTGATTTGGTTAAGGTAAGATTTTTTTACTTTTGCAATTTACTTGTGTAGTTATACATGAATTGCTAATGGTGGCTCTAATTATTGCATGTATGTTCATTGCCCTAAAAATTGAATTAACTAAGTTTTCTTCGTAAATTAATAATTTGCTTATGTATGCAACCTCGGAAAATGTCAACCCAAGACAGCTACAGTTAACTGTCGAGAAATTACAATCTTTCATGGTTCCCAGGAAAAGTATTGTTATTGGAATTTTGACCATTTTTGACACACCCACAATCCCTATACACAAATATTGCATTACAATTTTACATAGGCAATTTTTTCACACATTTAGCAGCAAAATTATACATTGTATTTGTTAAAAACAGTCGAATGTTGATCTTATGTGTCTTCATGGTTTCCATTAATTGACTCTTAAGATCTACGTGCTTGTAAGATCAAATTTGACTTATTTTGATTGACTTTGCACTCACCCATAAACTCAAAAATTGTATTCTTGTTCTACTCTTAATGAAAATAAGCTTTTATTTTAATTAATATTAACTTATGTTAATATTTTGGCATCTTCGGAGAGAAATTATACCCCAGAATCTAAATGGCCAAGTATGCCCTTTCCTTGTCGCCAAAAAAGCTTAAACACAGTGCACCGAGCAACTTTTAGCGAAAACGAACTCCTTTTTCATGGTCTTGTTGCAGGGAAATCAGAGGATTTATTATTTAATTGTTATTTTATCATCACAGGTCCATTACCTAGTCCTTCACGGGCTCTATACACATGCGACATTAGGGTGGTAAAAGATAGAGGTCGTAATGCAGTTACAATTAGCGGGGCTAATTAGCCCTGAACGAGCCACGTGTAATGGAAGGAAGCAACGTTGGCAAGGTGAGACTCGCTATGGCAGCAGAACTGCATGCTCACGCTCCTCATCGACACTGCTGTTCCGGCCTCTGCTCTCGTCCACTCTGGGGTAGTGCATGCCAGTGGCACCTCAGGGGGCAGAGGAGGGAGGGTCAGTAAGCAGCTCTCGCCTTCTCATCCCCCTTTCATTGTCACATCCTACCCCCTTCCTTCGTTGGCCTTCATAGCTAGCAGCTCGAAGGTGATTTTTCACATGCAGACACAGTTTGTTTGTAGACTATAGACACCATGTGCACTTGGAGATTGTACATACAAGACTGTCTTTTATTAGTCTGACAACTGCTCGGAAATTGATAAATAATACTTAATTTTAAAAATTTTGACTTTTGGAGGCACCGGCAAATGTATATAGTTATTAGATTGGTTTCTTTATGACCTTCAATAATTAATAATTCAAAACCATAACCTGTACTTGAAATAGTTAAAACAGCACTCAGGCTTGGTGATTATGCATTATTTGGCAACAAAGGGGTATTTTATATTTATCTGTTTATTCAGGAAAAAATATTACCAGTGTTAATTTGAAAAAAAGATCACATCACATTTGAAAGTTTTATTTTAATTTCATAAGTAACTGACTGTATTTTGTTTTCAATTTCAACATTTCAATGCTTTTAATAATTTGGATTATAATATTTTCCTTGACATTTTGAGCCCAAAGATTGTGTTATTTATGTTACGACGACGTCTTAAATTTCTCGATGCCTTTCTATTATAGTCCATTTATTTATGCCTCGTGCAAAGACTCTGAATTTTAAGTTAATAACTTTATTTTTTGTCCTTTTTGGTAGCATTTACTTTTGCAAAATACAGTTTTCTTTAATGTGCTAAGATTTTAATCTATTGTTAAAGACTTATTAGTCTGTGGAAAAAAATAATGTCTTTGTTGGTATTGAGAAAGAAATGTGCTGACGAACTATTAAGAAATGACAGTAATGGCTGGACAGTTGTTTATATTCACATTGTAATGTGGCAGCGTCACAGTTCGGACCGCCATATTTGTAATGCTGCAGCATCTGGTATCATCGACTGGAAATTACCACTCGGTTAGCTCAGTTGGGTAGAAGCATGAAACTCTTTAAAAAGGCGCCAATTAATTACAAAATAATGTAGTCAAGTTCCGGTTTATAATTCTTTATTTATATTAATTATAAAGATGATGCAGTTCACATTTAGTTTGTCGGTATTCAGAGTACGAACAGGTTTACAGATAAGCAGACAAGTACACAGTAGTGCCACAGCCGTTTGTTGATTATTCATTCACATCTGAAAAACTTCTATCGCGACAGTAACTAACGACCTCCACACCGGCGGAGGATTAAATGAGCACGATAAAGTTGCCGGTGTGGGGGCTATTTGCCACGCCCGATGCAGCCTCGGCGCTTGTTGTTTGTTGTCGACTGTTCGGCCGTTGTCAGTTATCTGTCGGAGCACTGGGTGTCGACTGCTGGACGGCGACAGGCACACGAGTATTGGTCGCTGCGTGCCTATCCACCCCCCTCTCCTCAGAGCATCAAACGCAACCGAATGTGGGTATAGCATTTGTTGCCATGCACGCTCTTCCCACGCTATCCAAACTGCTTCGTAGTAAAAGATAATCAAACTTCTAGAACAAAAACTGTAGACGCAGTTCGGAAATCTTCTATCTCTAATGCTGACGCTAAATAAAAACGACGCCTTTCGAAATGGCAAACGGATGCCCGATAAAGATACTCCCATGGTTTTAATTTCAAACCCGATAACTTTACGACGCCTGGCAAGGCGAAATAAAATGAACCGCGTATCCCGAAAATTTATAATACTGCGTCATTACAACATTAAGAAGTGATCTCCACGATGCCAGCAGAATATTATCTTCATCTGTCCAGGTGGTATAAATGCATACTCACCTTTTTTACGGATTGTCCTGTCTGCACCGAGTTGTACGGTAACCTTGCGCTGAACTTTTATTTTGCAACGGACACATTTTAATTATTTAATTTCTTTTTNAGTTGTACGGTAACCTTGTGCTGAACTTTTATTTTACAACGGACACATTTTAATTATTTCATTTCTTTTTGGACCCCCTAAGAACTCATATCATCCCAGTAGCCATTTGCTTTTACTTTATTAGTTGAGTTACGCCGGAGCAAAATAAAGGTCTTGACTAAAACATGAGAGGTAGTTGAACCCTATTAAAAAGGCTACATATGTTAGCCACATATCTAGTCTAAATTTTTTTGTTTATCTTTATTTATTTTGAAGATTAAATTCCTGTTAGTTGCAACTTATTGTTCAATAGCAGAAGTAGTGTCATTTGTGTAGTGTTTTTGTTGTATTTTTTGTTATATAGTCTGAAGTATGTTCATCGCTAAATTAATATATTACATCACAAAACATTCTTTCAGCGAACACTATTTAATTTCCACACACACAAAACATCCATGTAATTTCAGTATACATAATTTTTGGCTGCCCTTAGCGTGGTGCCAGAGATATCTTATGGTCTTCCGAGAATTTTTATTTAGACAAAATGGCTCCTTTAAATACACGAGCGCTGTATTTTTTGAGGAGACTTGACGGAAGCGGTACGTGAACAAAATGGAACCGAGTCAGCTGCCGTCATAGAGAAAGTAGTGCTATATATAAGCGAAGTCAATACAGCGAATGAGGAACAGAATAACCACTATGGCAAACACAACCATGTCACATGCACATAACACTGCCGCACTCACGCCCACTCATTATATGGCAGCGTTAACAGAGCTTATGACTCGGCTCATGGCCAATTTTAAGAACGATGTAGGAACATGCGTAGGTAGACTAGAAGCAAGTAGTGAAGTAATGCAGTTAACTAACACAGAACGCTTTGCGGAGTTAAAGGATGTTTTAGCGAAACAGCAAACTATGCTGGTGAATATTAAAAATGAGTTAATGACTGAACTACAAGTCAAACTTAAAGAGGAACTATCACGCCCAGTGCGGAGAGTTAAAATCTTAACTAGTTGAGGCGGCTAAAAATATAGAGAAATCCTGCTGGAAACGCAGGCGGAACTCTAAAAAATAAAACATAATATTGCAGTTACAATCACGCAGGTACAGCGAGACTTCACAGTTCGTTTGGAAAATTCCACGTTAGAGATACGAAGGGAAGTAGAAACTACGTGCACAGAAATGTCTGTACAACTTGCTAATGCAGAAACGCGCATTTCAGAAGCAGAAGAGAGAGCACACGCACTCTCACACCCAGTAAGTCTCTATTAAAACAAAGTGAAACACACACTTCAATTCTCTCAATAATCATTTACAATTTTGGTTTAAAGATGCTGAAAAGGCTGCACATTTCGCGCAGGAAGAATTAAAACGTAAACTACAGCTACAGCTGAGAGATATTTATTGCAGTGTGGACAAGGTACGAAGAGGAGAGGAGAGGAGAGTAGTTTCGTGAAAGAACATACATACGTTGCCCCTGAACACACGACTTAGTCGGAATGTACTTGCGGTGAAAACGACTCGCCACAGCTGATCATGATCATGACTACTATAACAAATACTGGCTATGTTTAGCATAATATTGACAGACCGTGGATGGATAGTGTACTGCAATTTTTGGGCCTGTCTCATGAGAATCCCGTGTCACACTTTAAAAAATTGACCGATTACTCTCCTGTTTAGACTTAATGAACAAGAATGGCTGCGCTGCATTGTCTTCAGTTTAGATTGTCAGCTCTATACAGGTAGGAAGTCACGAAACACAGCATACACAGTATTACCGAATACCAGAAGTGGTTTTTAGAGTAATTCTGGAATGCTAAGATACTAGGGAATTTGCGAGCACTGTTATCATATTGAGAAGTTTGAACCAAGGAAATCACTATCGCTAGAAGAACACTTCTGCCGCAAGTACGAGCTTACTAGGCATTTAACAGCCACTATGGAAGACTCAGAATTTGTTGAAATGATTATTGCACTGTTGCCCTTTCTGTATCAAATACATGCTTCTGAGTTAACTTACAACAACCTGTTTGAGTTCTGTTACCAACTACTAAAGTTTGAGCAAATTGACAGAGTTATGCGAGCAGCCAGTAATAAATATAACGAGCACACACAAGACCGTGCTACACCGTTATACCAACCATACCCACCATGTCATTACAATGCTACAACGCAAAACCAATAACAGCAGTGGTCTGGAAACGAAAGTAACCCACAAGTCCATTTAGTAAATTGGGGTTATGAGCATCCCAGAAACAGAAACTTTAGGGTGAAACACTACAGACGTTCAAACAGACGACACATGAGTAATGATGCAGACGAGCGGAGGGATAAACATGAGGGCGGACAAGGAAGACGACCTTGGAGAGAAAGGTGCAGGCGCCTAGGTCACAGGGAGATGCGGATGAACAAGCACCAGAAAATAACAAGTCACCACTACCCGCACCTCCTTCCTGACCACCGCATCATCTTGACGTTACGCAACCACCACCGCCCGCTAACGTACAGCTGCCGCCATACAGACACTAGTGTACATGCAGTCCGAAGTACAGTCTGTGCAGAATACAAATAGCCAAAGAAATCACAGCGAGCAGGGTTACTTCGAGAGGCAAGCACCACTTAATCCATGTTCACCTAACTTCCAACAAGTTCATCAGTATAACCAATGGAGTCAGGCTCAAGGGGTTGGCAACTATCAACTTAACAATCCGTCAAACTAAAAAAGGAGGCTATCAGATTAATTACATTATCGACCTTAATGAAGTGTGAGGAACATGACGACAAACAAGAATTTCGGGAAGAAGTAAATAAATTAGTGAAAGCCCGCCTCACTTTTGCTGCAGAAACATGCAATAAGACGCAGAAGCTATCGTATTTTATCGCATATAAGTCGCACATTTTATTTAAAAAAATTTAGTGAAAACTTGGAGTGTGACCTATAAGTGAGCAAAATTCCTCCAGCCCCGCATTAACTTTTCATTTACTACGAATTCAAGGCCCGCGGCTCGATTTCCAAACTCTTCAGCGAACAAAATCACTTTCATTTTGAAACCTGCTGTGTAGGTACTTCGCTTTTCTACCAAGAAAATGTCACACTTCTTCACTGCCACATCATCAAAACAACACTACGTGCGGCGCAAAGACGATATAAGAGAAATACGTGTAAGTCATGGCTAACATTTGGTACTCAAGAACCAACCCTAATGTGCTGCTATCTCTGTACACTTCACAGAAAGCTTTAGAAAATAATTGATTGTCAGTTATTGGGCAAGAATCGATTCCTTTTATTTCAATTGAATCTTTTAAAATATCTTTTTCTGTTAAGGATTGCGAAGGGAATTACGTAGCGTAAATATTCAAATGCCTTTCTATATTTTGCACGTTTATTTAAAACTTACAAAGATAAACTAACTGCAGAAATAATGGTTAGGTTTTTGCTCTTAACATAAATCGTTAGAAATATTTAGAATATATATAAAAAAAAATCTTGATAAAATTTTTCTCATAAAAATATTACTTCAAATTAAATTACATGTTTATAAGTTAATTCTTTTTTCCAATAAATATTTAACTCCGGCAGTCAAGGCTGCATCTCGAGCGCTATATCAGTACATTCCAAACGAACTACGTCCAACAAACTTGCGGCGCACTGTGTCTTCGCTGTAGGCCTGTAGCTACGCTTGGCAACACCGCTTGCTTGCANTCGCTGTAGGCCTGTAGCTACGCTTGGCAACACCGCTTGCTTGCAAGGACAAAGCTGCCACACAACTTTTGCCAAGGTCGCCTGCATCAGCTATCATTGGCGTAGGCCATGTTGTACAGGATGTACAACAATGAGCACAACCTATGAACGATAAATATTTTTTTTTTTAACATCCTTTGAAAATAATGGTGCGACCTATAAGCGCAGGTGACTTATATGCAATAAAATACGGTATCCAGAAAGCACAATTTTGAAATTGGTAGCTACGTGCTAGAGAGAGCCATTGNACTTATATGCAATAAAATACGGTATCCAGAAAGCACAATTTTGAAATTGGTAGCTACGTGCTAGAGAGAGCCATTGTGAGATGGGGTAACAAAGAAGTTAGGATTAATCTTCGGCGGACCCTTCATTGTGTGTACTAGAATTAAAGAGAATTGTTACCAGCTAGTAACGATCAATGGAGAACCGGCTGGACGTTACAACATTACTCAACTGCGTCCATGCGTAATGCCGAAGGTCTGGCTAGTTTCTAAAAATTAATGTAACTCTGCAATTGTAGGATAAACAATTGAAGTGCACTTCTGTTAACCTGCAAGTTGATGTTATGCAAGTGGAATTGATGTCTGCAGTTATACTGGAGTTGAGAGGCCGTGGAAGCTGTACGACATTTGCTATTCTCGCCCCAGCATTTGTATTATTATGTATTGTTATTGTGCACTGTACAGCGTATTTGTCTGACTGGGCAGTGTTCTGCGCTGATAACTACCGGGATGTGTTATTCTCCAAGCTTATNACTGTACAGCGTATTTGTCTGACTGGGCAGTGTTCTGCGCTGATAACTACCGGGATGTGTTATTCTCCAAGCTTATGTTCTATATTTTTTTATAGAGTATTATGTTTTGTAATTTTGGATCACTGCGGTGTGGAAATGCTGCTCCTGAAACACTGTATTACCTCCTCTGAGGAAAACTGCATTATTACTTGTATGTAGTAAGTTTGTATAGCCACGGTTGTGCGGCAGGAAGAGTGAGCATGTATTAAGAACTCTGAAGAGTAAAGTTACTCTAGGTCAACACCGCAATATTTGTTCTAGAGAATGCCACGACGCCAAGAACCTAAGCCGTACTGCAGAGAATTGCTATCCATTGTCTCTAATAACACACTACACCAGCCAACATATTTTGTGAAGTGAGTCCTGACTTACAAATCAGCGCTACTAGCTACAGCATGTACACGCTCCCTAAAAGGCTGTATTTGATATATTTTCCCACTCGCCGGTTGCCATGGTTTATCCACTCCTAGATTGATAGAAAAGTCTTTGCAATGAACACATTTTAATTATTTCATTTCTTTTTGAACCCCCTAAGACTCATGTCATCCCAGTAGCCGTTTTGTTTTTTTGCTTTTGCTCTATTAGTTGAGTTACACTGGAGCAAAATAAAGGACTTTAATAAAACATGAGAGGGAGTTGAACCCTATTAAAAAGGCTATAAATGTTAGCAGCATATCTATAAAAAAATTTATGGTAATCATTATTTATTTTGAAGATTAAATCCACTTAAATTACTGTCTGTTGNCAGCATATCTATAAAAAAATTTATGGTAATCATTATTTATTTTGAAGATTAAATCCACTTAAATTACTGTCTGTTGCAACTTATTGTTCAATAGCAGAAGTAGTGTCATTTGTGTGGTGTTTCTGTAATATTTTTTGTAATACAGGGCGAGGCACCTAAGGTAGGCCACCTGAATAACACTGCCACTTTCAGTGGTAAAAGAAAATGTTTCAGACAAAAGTTGCTTCGGTCCAAGGCGCTAATAATGTGATAGTGATAATTTCCCAGTGCGTGGAAGAGTAAAGAAGATGCAACGATCAATNTCGGTCCAAGGCGCTAATAATGTGATAGTGATAATTTCCCAGTGCGTGGAAGAGTAAAGAAGATGCAACGATCAATTTTGTTGATTTAAATGGAATGTAAAATTTTATTTACTCCCCTCGACAGTGCGTATGAAATGTAATTACATTTGCTGGTCATTCAGGATTACTGAAGATCAATGACGAAGCAAACTGCACTATCCTGTAGCGACTGTAGTCGTCCTGTAGCTGGAGTTAGGTTAGACAAACGTCAGTCTCAGGCTACGTTTCCTTNCTATCCTGTAGCGACTGTAGTCGTCCTGTAGCTGGAGTTAGGTTAGACAAACGTCAGTCTCAGGCTACGTTTCCTTTGTTATTTTATTATGATATTGGGTGTTCGACTTGGTGACCTTGTGCATTGATACATACTGTAAAGCGATTCTGAGTGGACAATACCGCACGTTGAATTTCATCTAGACTTATCGCAGAACACGCTCGTGTTATACGGCCTTTCATGCCTTTGGGAGTTGTCTGTGTGTCTTTGTAGACTTGTTGCTTTAATGTTCCTCATAGATAAAATTTCATAGGTTTTAAGTCTGGGGAACGTGCAGGCCATTTTGTGCTTCCAGACCAACCGATCCAACGACCACCGAAAGTTCGGTTAAGAAACGTTGTAATTCTCTGTGCAGAATGAGTGGGACATCCATCGTGTTGGTACCACATGGTTTGCCTTAANGGTTAAGAAACGTTGTAATTCTCTGTGCAGAATGAGTGGGACATCCATCGTGTTGGTACCACATGGTTTGCCTTAAGTCCGTGCTGCGGCTCAGTTTGCGTCGCCTTTGAACTTCAGCGATCTTGAATGACCGGCAAATGTTATCGTAATAAAAATTATCATTCCATTCACATTAACGAANTGTTAAGAAACGTTGTAATTCTCTGTGCAGAATGAGTGGGACATCCATCGTGTTGGTACCACATGGTTTGCCTTATGTCCGTGCTGCGGCTCAGTTTGCGTCGTCTTTGAACTTCAGCGATCTTGAATGACCGGCAAATGTTATCGTAATAAAAATTATCATTCCATTCACATTAACGAANCTTTGAACTTCAGCGATCTTGAATGACCGGCAAATGTTATCGTAATAAAAATTATCATTCCATTCACATTAACGAAGACGACCTTTGTATTTTCTTTATCCGTCCACGTACGGGAAAATTATCACTATCGAGTTATTAGTGCCTTGAACCCAAGCAACTTTTGTCTGAAATATTTTCTCCTACCACTGAAATTGGCGGTGTTATTCAGGTGGCCTGCCGTAGGTGCCTCACAAGGTATACTCAAGTATGGTCATCGCTAAATGAATATATTACGTCACAAAACATTCTTTCATTTAACACTATTTCATTTTCACACTCCCAAAACACCCATGTAATTTTACTCTACAGTATTTAAGCAAAATACTTNCATTTAACACTATTTCATTTTCACACTCCCAAAACACCCATGTAATTTTACTCTACAGTATTTAAGCAAAATACTTTGTGAAAATTTACAATAAATGTTCCTTTTCCGAGGCTTTGTTATCCGTATCTCTAAGGGTTTAGTTATTTATTTTACATAATTATTTTTCCTGCATTAAAAAATTTTTCAAAGAAACCTCAAAGTGGGTACACAGTAAACATATTTGACTGCTACTTATGGTACTGCTATGGTTTGTAGACTAACTGTATAGAAATACGACATGTTGGAGCAAACATAATAAAAGTGAAATTGAAGGAATTCATGTGAATAGATTTATTACCATGTTATAAAGAAGGTTTGGCTTCTCACTGAATATTTTGTTTAAAAGCGCTCAGTCGTCATCTTGGTAAACACGCATATTCCGGTAGAAGGTTAGCTGTGACAATCACGGGCAACTGAAATATCTGTGACAAGCGAAGCTGCTTCGCTTGTCACATTTCATTTCATAAACCTGTGAACGTATGTCATTATACAATATCTCAGTCACAGATACTTCAATGACTTTGTCACCGATATATCAGTGTCAAATAAATATCTGACAAAGTAGCAGGCTGCCATTTATCGGCCATCTCTAGATGTATTGGGTTGCGTGGTTGATGGCCAAATTACAGTCCACAACCGGCCGCATATCCAACCAGTAATATTAAGGATCATTTATGTCCGAGAAAGTTGTGTGGCTTTTACAAGTGTGTCTATTTACTATTCGTCTGTTATGCAAGTCTGATTTATGAGAGCTGATACATAACTTGGTTGGCAGGCATAACATATCCCTCTCTTTCCGTAAGAACCTGTATTCTTCTACAATTTTCTAAACCACTGTTTTTTTTTTTAACTTCAACCCCCCCTACTCCTCTCACAGTTGGCAAGGAGTTGCTGTATATTGCTTTATTTGTAATACAGCACAAAGTTTCCTCCCCTCATATTGCTATAATAATCTTAATATATGAAGGGAAAAAAACTGCTGTACCTTGAAATGTATATGTATAATGAATCTATATGCTGACTTTGATGTTGAAAAAATGTAGTCTTTATTCCTTTGACAGCACTTCAGTGGAGTGCTTCTATTATAATATGGTTTTCACAAAGGGTGGTCATAAAGTGCTCGTGGGGTGGTGGTGTCTGTTTTTAGATCTTTCTTGCTTCCTTGTTGTATAGTAGCGGTGAAGAGAATAGCAACAAAGATAAATGCAACAAACTTATTTTTCAGCCTCTTTCCTTCAAACAGCATATTTAAGAGAACTGCTAGTTGGTTTTACAATAGCGCAATGTGACGTGACATGATGAGCTGTAGCCAGAGTGAGGCCAGCTGGCGGTCACGGCCAACGGTGATAAATACATTGCAGACGTTGGCTTTTGTCAGCGTCGGATGGCTAAGGAAAAGNTGATAAATACATTGCAGACGTTGGCTTTTGTCAGCGTCGGATGGCTAAGGAAAAGAGAAAGCATTAAATACTTACGTTTTTAAAAGAAGAAAAAGTGGGAAATGCAGTACGTAACACTACAGGAACACTTCACACTTGTTATATTTATTTGCCTCTACAACAAAAGTAAACTTGAATGAGATGAATTGTTTGTTGTCGAGAATCTATTCTGAAAATTTTTACGTTTATAATACCTGTTGTAATGTTTGTACTTTNAGATGAATTGTTTGTTGTCGAGAATCTATTCTGAAAATTTTTACGTTTATAATACCTGTTGTAATGTTTGTACTTTTTGTTAAGTTTTTAATGCAGTTTTTTTCCCTGGAATGGTTTACAAGTGCAGTCTCTTGCCGGTAGTAATGTATTCACTCTAAAATATGCAGCAACACGGTCGGAGGTGACCTTCGTCGCCAAACCAAGTGTCGTTTGATAGTGCAACTGCATTGAATGTTGTTGTCTGTTGGCGTTAAACATGCCTTGCTGTATCGTTAAACCAGTTTTATGTAGTTAAACATGCCTTGCTGTATCGTTAAACCAGTTTTATGTAGTTAAACATGCCTTGCTGTATCGTGAAACCAGTTTTATGTAGTTAAACATGCCTTGCTGTATCGTTAAACCAGTTTTATGTACAATAGGAACATTCACAGTAATGCTCCATGACTGTTATTCTATGTAATAGTTTTTCATATAATTTTTTTGGTGTACGGGAAATTCAATTTACAGTCTTACTGGACACTTAGAATGACATCTTCCAAAGTTAACAACAGTATGNCGGGAAATTCAATTTACAGTCTTACTGGACACTTAGAATGACATCTTCCAAAGTTAACAACAGTATGGGAAAGTTTGGGTATAATAAAGGGAAATAATTTTTACAATTATTTTATAATTGTCACAGATAAGTCAGGACTCTTATATATATATATTAATTCAATTTTTCACTGATTTTTACAATATCATCCTAAAGTTAAAGCAATGAACTATGGCATGCAGGCTTTCCTGGTATCCCAGATGCTGCCATGAGCCAACTCCACTGCCTTCAGGCTGGAGGAAGGTATGTTGAAGATTGTTACATCAGT
Source organism: Clitarchus hookeri (assembly GCA_002778355.1). NCBI lineage: Eukaryota > Metazoa > Arthropoda > Insecta > Phasmatodea > Phasmatidae > Clitarchus > Clitarchus hookeri. Next base: position 172,822 of record NQII01002869.1, read on the forward strand.
TCGTCACAAGCAATGAGCGCTTGACAAAGCAGTTCGCTTGTTTTGGCTGGAATGTAGGCCATTGACTTAGTTAGATCTCTCTAAACACAACACTTTATTTTACATAAGTAATTTGATTGTCATTTTCTGGAGACCTGACTGCAGTTTATAATTACATTAATAATGATAAATGTTACACTATTGCATAGAATGTCAACAGTCAAGGTTAAGTTTATGCAAAACAGTACAAGACACGTGCTGCCGTTTAACTGTGAAACAGAGTACAAAAACAGCAGAGGCTGCAAAGTGTTGTAACTCAAACAATCACACACATTTCAAAAACTTATAGTTGACAACACAAATCTGTTATTATTTTAGTAAAGAAAATNTAACTCAAACAATCACACACATTTCAAAAACTTATAGTTGACAACACAAATCTGTTATTATTTTAGTAAAGAAAATATTTATATATAAACTATTTGTGAAATACTAAATCATGTACATATGAACATTTACCATTTTAACCATTTAAAAGCTATGACAAAATAAATGGTTTTTTTTTTTCAATACAATTGTTGTAAGTTTGAGTACCAAATTATTAAATTGCTAGCAGATAATTAGCAGAATAATAATTAACGGGTAATGAGATTTTACCAAACAAAAACCAGTTTTTCCAGAATAAGAGCAAAATAACAAAAAATAAATAAAAAAACAAGGGAATAAGCATATGTTAAACACTGGAGGTGCCAAAAATTGCACATTTTTCATGAGACATTTGTAAACTTTGTTTTTGGCAAGGGTATGGTGGCATTTTAGTTCAAATTATGATCCTTAAGAATTTTATTTCCTTTTTGGTTAGTCCTTTAAGTTCTATTGCAGCAAAAATGTTGTATTTACCATTAATAATAATTTCTGGAAACGTATAATTTTGTGTACATACCACAAATATTTTGAGAAATGTGACCAGGGCTAATAATTCACCCAAATATGATTAAAACCTAGACAACAGGAAAATTACAACCAGGTATGAAGTAAATAAAAACTAAACTATTTGCAGAAAATTTAACAAGGGCAACAGAAAGTTATTATNATTACAACCAGGTATGAAGTAAATAAAAACTAAACTATTTGCAGAAAATTTAACAAGGGCAACAGAAAGTTATTATGGTCTTGATTCATTATAAGGTGTATTTAGTAAAAGTTATTGTACAAAATTTCAGGGGCACTCGCATATCAAAATTATGCAAGAATTTCCTAATTTTCAGCAATTTTTTTAATTGTTAAAACATTACCTTATGCAGTTTTATAGATGTCTTGAAGTAGTTCTTGTCATCTATTTTCAGCATGAATTATCTCATTTCTCCACTTAAGTTACTTTTCATTGTTTTCACATTTCTAAAACAGTCAAATTGTGATTTTGACGTGTATGTTTCCCAGAACTATGCACTTGAAACGTTTTTGTGCTAGGAAAGAGTAATCACTAATAATGTCTAAAAGTTGAATGCTATGTGGTACAAAATAAAATAACACTTTTTTTTGTGGCCATTTGCTCTTAAAAAAAGAAATCTATCACCACTTGAGCCAAAATGCAATCAAGAAAGTGGTCTAGTTTTATGTTTAATTGAGGGGTAAGCAGCAGATGGCTAGAAGTTTGTACTAAAGAGCTGTTAAAGATGATTAGATTTGCAAGTTAGCATTAAAGATTTATACAGAGATTTCAGACAAATGAAGGGAGCAGTTAATCAAAGTGTTAAAAGTTACAATATTTGAAGACACTGCCACCTTATTGGTGAATGATGGCGCAGTCTGGTAGCAACTTCACTTCAGCGATCATGCACGNCTTCAGCGATCATGCATGCTGTCTCAGAGTGGCCTCGCATCTCGCTGGGTAGAGACCTCGTCATCACGCAGTTACGAAGTCTCCAACCACCGCTTGTTTCCACAACTTGTTCTAGTATCCCCATGCATGCTGTCATATTTAGCATGGCTGCTATTCCATGAGTGTTTACTGTTTTGGTGAATATGGAAACTGTTTGGGCAGTTATACTGACTGCAGTGTTCAGTGTCGGTGTAATGTTGGGCTTCAGCAGCATGTACCATGGAAGCGGCCTTCATAACAGTCTGGGCAGGCCTCGTACATTTCCTTTATATTTTGTAATAGGTGCATTTTCACAGCTTAGTTAGCAAGGTGGCTGTGGCCATTTGCATTTAAATGTCTGTAGTCATACGAAAATATTTTGATATATATAGGTTGGTATTGCAGCGAGACTTTGTAAGAAGGGCTAATGTATTTGTGTTTTTGTGTTGCGCAGTTGGACCTGAGCCGTCCTCTAGAAGATCAAGGACCTTTCACCGTCTTATTGCACAAACTGACAGACATCATCGCGTTGGCTGAGAAAGGAGATGTTGAGGTGTGTATACCTTCTGACATTTGTCAGGCAAAATATTGATTTTCTGTTATATTGGCGAGATTTGTTCATTTAAGTTTAAATTGCTTTACATTTTTGAAGTCGGGCACATATCCAAGAGTTGTGTTTGGAGAGCATCAGCTTGGGCATATCAGGGGGACCGTGGGGGAGGGGGCACTTTTCCCTCTGCAACAGAAAATAAATACTGTAATTACAGGATTGATAAATTAAAGAAATTGTCCAGATATGCAATACAGTACTCTACACAAATCTCAGTGTTTCCCATGTGAATAGAATGTTTCCTTCAAAATTAGTGATTGCCACTGTCAGAGACTGCAATTCTAGCTATGCTCATAGATGTCAGTTTTTTTTTTTTAAATGTAATCTTTGGGAAACTGGGAAATGTCACAAATTCTGTATAGGTATCGAAAAACCAGAAAATGTCAGGATCTGCATTTCGCAGGAATTTTTTTTGCTAAACAATTTAGATGTAACGTAGAACAACATTACTTCATAGAGCATACTTACATGTATTTGAGTTTTTACTTGCTGTGATTATTTTGCTGTTAATAAACAAGTACCTGCTAGATTCTTAAATGAATAAGATAGTGAGTGAGGTGTGCGTGTGCGTGTGCGTGTGCGTGTGCGCACGCAACAATTTAAACACACGTGTAGCACAAAATTCTTTGTATGTGCTGGATTATTTGATTTCATTGCTGTGAATCCATGGTAGGGAATACTCTGGTATGTGTTATTTAATTTACAAAAATATATGATTTTCATTCATTTTTTTTAAAAATATGTATATAATTTCTTTAGTTACTTTTAAGTTTGATATTTACAGAAATTGAATTTGGAGACAATTATTTAGACAGCAGGTGTCCTATTATCCATTGTTTAAAGAAGGTAGTGTAAAGTATCAAACAAAACAATAGCAATGTCTAGAGTCTTCATTGGCAGGCTAACATTTGCCTGTCGTTATGCATGATGCCTGGCATATCTTTTTTTTTTTTAATTATTAATGAATGTTGTGTCTACAAAAGTGGAAATCATTGTGAAACTGAGAATGCATCATCGTCATGAAATTTGATTCCATTCCATGGCTCTGAATAGATCTAGCAGTGCTTATTACAACCTCTGGATGGCAGCTGAACACAGTAATTACTCGCAAGGTTGAGCTGAGATTGGCAACTTTCACTCAAGCTTCTCTGAAATATGTTAACTGAAGTGCATGAAAACAAAGTAGTGTATTTTTTTAAAACTGTTATTCAATTATAGTTTAAGTTTATGTGACTTGTCACTTCTTGAGTCTGTAGCAAGAGTAAGTCAAGTTATCTATAATTACTTTTTACTCTTCGTATAATAGGATTGTTCTTTCCCGTGTACAAAACTATACATGTTAAGTTAAATTATTCTTGCCCTTCTACAAAACTTATTTAAAGAATGCAAATTAGGTTTTTAGACATATGAAAAGTCATTATTGTTATGTATAATATCAAGCATATATATATTTTTTTAAATAATTAATTAACATTGTTTTTAATACTTGTAAATCATTGTGAAACTAAAACTGATAAAAAATTTGTTATTGTTATGTATAATATCCAGCATATATATATTTTTTAAAATAATTAATTAACATTGTTTTTAAAACTTCTAAATCATTGTGAAACTGATACTGATAAAAAATGTTACCATCATAAGGCATTTAGGCCAAGGGTAAGCATTCATAATGATTATAAAATCAAGTATAAAAAATTAACTAGCTATGAAGTTTTGGCATGATGACTGCTAAAGGCTGAACTTAAAGTATTGACATTTTTTTAAACCAGCGAATCTCATAAATTACGTAATTAGATTAAATATTTACATAAGTAATATACACACACACACACACTCCCATGGCAACCAGTCGGTGACAAAAAATTTAATATGACAGAAAAACTTATATATATATACATACACACACACTCTCTCTCTCTCTCTCTCTGCGTGTGTGCCTCTATATA
>NQII01002869.1:178570-209291 GCA_002778355.1 Clitarchus hookeri
ACTCTCACACACACACACACACACGAAGAGAAGAGAAGAGAGAGTGAAACCACTATTATTCGTTTTTCATGGGACCTACTGAAAAAAACTTAGCATGCAGGAAAACTCTACATATGGTCCACCCCCCTCAAAAAGTAAAACCTAACCTAAAAAAAAAATATTATTTTCATCCTTGGGTATACTGAGTTGATTACCTGTAATGGACAGTGGGCATATCTTAAATACTGGATGAAAAACATATTTCAATCATTCAATAGAAGTATTGTATTAAAAATATTGAAATGCACTTAATTTCGAACATCTGCCAAATGTTTACATAAAATTTACTAAATTTCTGCCAAATGTAGAAAAAGTGGCAAAAATCTACCAAATTTATTAAAAACAATGATTTAAAATAGAAATGTGCTAAAAATGGTTAACATTTAAGTACGGTAATAAAGTATTATACGTAGTCTCACCATAATAATCCTGCATTTTATATTTTTTACTCTTCTTTGGAGGCAAATTTAACACAGTTTTTTGTGTTTGACATGTAAAAATCTGATTTTTTAAAATATATTTTACTCCGCTAAAAATTCCGTTGCCCGCTAAATGTTTTTAAATTTTGCCAAATTAAACGCAGTCTTCTAAGTTGACAACACTTGCCGCCATCTTGTGTGACAGTTGATATAACTGCATTACTCTTAAAAAAAGTTACTGGCGTAATTTTATCTTAGCAGAATTAATCCGTGAAAACATACTGGCCCCCTTTAATGCTTGTAATTTACATGGTTATTTACAGTACTGACCTAAAATTTATTACGTTTCCATTGTGGAACGAGAGTAAAGTTCAAATCCGTTCCGTCCATTATGAATGTCTGGTTCTGGTCCGTACCACAGCCATTATACATACGTATTTTATTTGCGCAAATATCCGTTTGCTTACACTAAACAAAGAAATGCCTGCAATTATTATGTTTTACCTGTTTTTTGATGTGAGTAATTTAAAACAAATAGTGATTGAATTAGCAAAAGTGAATTATGTAGTTGTCAACAATTGCAGCATTTCACAACTAGTTGTGTATACTAGTATTTGAGGTTAGGGAGTGTCTGTTTACCTGCTCGGGAATGCAACGACGAGGTTTCCCTGTGTGTATATATANTCCCTGTGTGTGTGTGTGTGTGTGTGTATATATATATATATATATATATATATATCTCTGTGTGTGTGTGTGTGTATAGAGAGAGAGAGAGACACACACAAACTCTCTTTTTATTTTTCTCTCTCTTCCTCTCTCTCTCTTTTTCTCTCTCTGTGTGCGCTTTGTGTAACTAATATGTGTGTAGCAAATTATAGTGATGCAAAAATATTAACTCACATTATTTGGCACATGCATAAAACAATAGAGATGTTTTATCTACAAACATTTTAATGTACTAAAAAATTTAAAAATTGTTTCTGCAAATGCAAATTTTGGACTTGGCAGTTTCTGCTGTGTCAGAAAAGTTTCATACTTTCTGAAGTAATGTTGGCTCTACATATAACATTACAGTCACTGGCTTAGAGCACTGAACTGCCTCTGGTAATGTCAACAGCTGACATAACAAACACCATGGCTTCCACGTGTCAGAACAGCTCAGGCAGAGGGTACATTAGCAAAACAACACTGGCAGTTCCTTCTTAGAACTGTCAAAAATCTGACCATTGATGAGTTGGAGTAAGTGTTATCATAAGTGGAACATACATTTCACATAACATTGTATTGTGTTGTGCTACAGAAAGTGTATCCAACATATTGATGTCGATGAGAACAAGATCTCCGCGGTCAAATGTTTAGTTTGGTGGGTCTGACTCGGTTAGCAGGGATAGAAGTGGATTGTCAGTTGGGGAAGGTCAAAGTGCACCTCGAGATGTGAGACTCCTCAGGGATGGTATGTTTGTACCAGTAGTGGCAGAGGAGGAAGAGTAAACTTTCCAACCGCCTGCAACACAGCATTATAACCTGCAGATCGAGTACAGAGGTGTTCTGTCAAGACATGATGTAGCGAAGATGTTCAACAACAAGATGTGACTGCAGATATGCCTTCAGTATATCATCAGATCATACGACATGTACAAGACTTGCAGAGGTTTTTACTGAAGGAGTAGGAACACTTTGCTCGCAAACACCATTACACTTGTATGAATTAATATGTAACATTTTTCTGGAATGTGTGCTAATTTCATCATGCCGCTCTGTAATACGTTTATATTTTCATAGGTGAACTGAGCTACCTAATAAGCCCAGTCAATTTACAAAACAATTTTAAAAAGACAATTTGTTAGTATTGCAAACTTTATATGCAAGATGTGTGTGCTCCAGAGTCTCGAGAACTTCTTCATATTGCATATGAATGTCACACACACACTCAGTTTAAAATTTGCAGATAGATAGCAGGAAAGCTGCACTCTCAATTAAAAAATTTGCCAACAGATAGCAGAAAAGTTAACTTCTTTGTATAATGCATTAGCATCCAAAGCTCTCACTGGTGTGCTATAAATTTTGAGCCGCTATGAACTGTAGAGTGAGGTAAAGTGAGTAACAATAGAAGTTGCAATGTTCACTCTGTGAATTTAACACTTAAGTACTACAACATTTAATATGCAGATATCTTCATGGTAATTTGAAGTCAAAATTAAAATTACTCATCAAGGATTAAAGTTGTTAAACTACATTTTCCCGTTAAAGAATGCACCATTTTTAAATTTGAAAGCATTATATTTCTTATAGTTTTCCCATTTAACGGCCAATAAGCAAAGATCTGAAGCATCAGTAGCACCATCTTACACACATTTTATGAGGCGCACACATCATAGTTAAGTTGCCTTAGGTAAGACAAGGCAATTAAAAGACACAGAAACACAATAAATTTTTCAGCCATATTATGTGAGGTGTTTATTAATGAATATATTCAAAATGACAGAATGGACTAGTCAAACAGAGGAGACTCCAGGTGTTGGTACAAAAACAAAACACAATCCAGCATGACATTCTTAAAAAAAAAGTAAAAGTAACCCTTAAACAACAAAAACACGTCATGTACGTTGTGGCAAAAGAAAAATTGCCAATACGTAACATTTTTTATTTCCTCAGTGGTGTTGGTGTAGGACTGTATGTATGCTATCCATAAATAAAAGAATAAAGGGTTTTGTAAAAATTATTTGTATTAAAAAAATTTTCACTTTTCTGAAATTATTTAAATCAAATTGTTTAAAAATTGGCTTTTAGTCATAACTTGCCTGGGAAATTATTTTAATAATTACTGTTTGAAGTTTAAACAATTTTAAACAAAAGAAAAACAAATGTCAGTTTCATTTAANGGTGTAGGACTGTATGTATGCTATCCATAAATAAAAGAATAAAGGGTTTTGTAAAAATTATTTGTATTAAAAAAAATTTTCACTTTTCTGAAATTATTTTAATAATTACTGTTTGAAGTTTAAACAATTTTAAACAAAAGAAAAACAAATGTCAGTTTCATTTAANGAAATTATTTTAATAATTACTGTTTGAAGTTTAAACAATTTTAAACAAAAGAAAAACAAATGTCAGTTTCATTTAACTGTAAAACCTTACTTTATGTTCGCCGGTGCTCAGTAATAAAACATAAGAAACTGGTCATCAGGGCTTGTTATGGGCATAAAAATGTGTTCCACACTAAAAAAAAAAACGAAATTAATGCCATTGCGGCAAATGGGCATAATTATGTAAATGAATCGGTGTGGTACAACTTCCACACATAATACAGTGCCATCTCTTAATTTTATCTGTCAATCGTAGTGTAGAGCGACACACATCACGTCCACTCACTGTGATGATGTAGAACATTCTGCCTGTGCATTCGAAAAGCCGGCCGGCCTTGCCCGCAACGTCTTTTCAAACGTCACGTGACAAATTTATGTACACGATAAATCATGCAAGCAAGCATTGCAAGTTTAATGAAATTTAAAATAAATAACATTAAAACAAGATTTGCTCACACACAATTCATCGCAGACATAAATAAAATTAAATTCTGAGCACCTGACACACTACCAAACCTCAACGACTATAATTCAAACATTAACAAATTAATGAAAAGAAAATTACTTATGTTAACCGTACAGAAAATTATAAAATAAATATATAATAACGTTACATTCCTTCAATCTTCTTTTTTTAAAGTCGCAAAACAAACCTGTATTAAAAATTAGAGTACCATTCACGTCTCTAGCTTCGATGCAAAACATACCTAAGTCACAAAATTACAAAACACATTCCAAAACATAAACAAAAATTAAATAAATACTTAAAATAATAAAANCATACCTAAGTCACAAAATTACAAAACACATTCCAAAACATAAACAAAAATTAAATAAATACTTAAAATAATAAAACTATTCCCGAGCCCTCCAACATAGCTTACAACTGCTTTTTCACACTGCTGTGTTAAAAAATATACTGGTCGGAAACATGCAAAACTAATATAGGGCCCCACACAGCACTACTCTGCATACCTTACGCTATTACAATTAATAAGATCACCACTTAGTTATTGTATGTTGTGGTAGTCACAGTTGGAACATGGTTTAGGGTGATGCCTCTTCATCTTGTTCTCATGCTCTGTTGTTTTTCGAGCTCTTGTGGAGACACTATATAATTTCTCGTGCTCCAACGAGAGGCCGGGTATTTTAAGGTGCATGTCAGTTTTGTGAAACCTCTCTCAGAAATCAGGGGGGAGAGCAGAAATGAACATATGAAAGCAGTAAGACGTCATCTGAACAATGTTTGCGATGTTTTGTTTATTTTGTGTGGATAAGAACTCAGATTGTGGGCTGATGGTGAATGCCGATCGTAGGAAGATGAAATGGCAACCTGCAAAGCTGTTAGCTCCCTATTGATTTGGTGTGATCTTCTTGCCAAGTTAAAATGAATCATTATCTTTAACTTTAAGAATAGGAAACAGACAAACGCTATATAGAAGCACTAAAATTTTGTTAACAGCTCAAAATATTTACACAAGTTTTTGTGGGAGACAAAGATCTATTTTTCTGTTCTGAAATACAAAGTCCAAATCAGTCTGTGTGAAATCTACCTGAACATTTATATTGCACTTACAATTATAACGACAATTCCAGTTACTGTTGCTTCTGTCGAGAGAAGCGTTTTGAAGCTGAAGCTTGTCAGAGACTTATCCCATTGCTTGCTACCGGCTGTCACTCTTCTCAGTAGAATATGATGTGTCATTTACTCTGGACTCAGTGTTTCNATACCTAAGTCACAAAATTACAAAACACATTCCAAAACATAAACAAAAATTAAATAAATACTTAAAATAATAAAATTGGAATGTCTACAGATATATGTTGTAACAACATGTACATGAGAAAAACTATTCCCGAGCCCTCCAACATAGCTTACAATTGCTTTTTCACACTGCTGTGTTAAAAAATATACTGGTCGGAAACATGCAAAACTAATATAGGGCTCCACATAGCACTACTCTGCATACCTTACGCTATTACAATTAATAAAATCACCACTTAGTTATTGTATGTTGTGGTAGTCACAGTTGGAACATGGTTTAGGGTGATGCCTCTTCATCTTGTTCTCATGCTCTGTTGTTTTTCGAGCTCTTGTGGAGACACTATATAATTTCTCGTGCTCCAACGAGAGGCCGGGTATTTTAAGGTGCATGTCAGTTTTGTGAAACCTCTCTCAGAAATCAGGGGGGAGAGCAGAAATGAACATATGAAAGCAGTAAGACGTCATCTGAACAATGTTTGCGATGTTTTGTTTATTTTGTGTGGATAAGAACTCAGATTGTGGGCTGATGGTGAATGCCGATCGTAGGAAGATGAAATGGCAACCTGCAAAGCTGTTAGCTCCCTATTGATTTGGTGTGATCTTCTTGCCAAGTTAAAATGAATCATTATCTTTAACTTTAAGAATAGGAAACAGACAAACGCTATATAGAAGCACTAAAATTTTGTTAACAGCTCAATTCTGTTCTGAAATACAAAGTCCAAATCAGTCTGTGTGAAATCTACCTGAACATTTATATTGCACTTACAATTATAACGACAATTCCAGTTACTGTTGCTTCTGTCGAGAGAAGCGTTTTGAAGCTGAAGCTTGTCAGAGACTATCCCATTGCTTGCTACCGGCTGTCACTCTTCTCAGTAGAATATGATGTGTCATTTACTCTGGACTCAGTGTTTCNTATCCCATTGCTTGCTACCGGCTGTCACTCTTCTCAGTAGAATATGATGTGTCATTTACTCTGGACTCAGTGTTTCTATTGAAGACTTCAGTCGCAAGAAAAGTTATTAAATTTAATGTATATTACACTTACAATGAACTACAATAAATACATATTAGTTCACATTAGGTGTTGGTAGATAGTCAGGCTTCCGTTCGCGTGTTCACGAGTGCTACCACCTAGCACATTTGACGCTCGGAAGTGCGGGAGCGACAACGGTGACACTGTCGTGCAGCGTTCGTCATCCGGTTGTAGCTATGGCACTTTTAGCGGCAACCCTATCATTTGATTGCTGGAAAGTCTGAAGCAAAGTTCTGTGCAGATCCCCACACCGTAGTTCCGCTGGTTTCCGACAAATGTATTATGAGATACGGCAGTGCGGAAACATTGTTTTTAGCTATGTGGATGTCTTGGGAATAGCATATCTAATGCATATGATGTATCTGAAATGTTTTGTCTTATATCGGTATAATGGTAACATGTTTAGTGGTTTGTTAAGAAAATGCCACTCACTCATGTGATGGCCTTCTGCAAGCAGTATGAGCAGTGACAGTATTCCAATCGAAGGTGCTTGGAGGGAGGAGGATCATAGCTGGCCTGCTGTTGCGCTGCGTGTGAACGCATGCTGTCTCCCCCCTCCCCGTACCTTACTGCCACCAGCCCTGCACATAACCTCCCCCCCACTCCTCTGTATACCACCCAGCTCCAGCTACGGCAGAAGTCCCTCGGAGAGAGGAGGATCAGAACTGGCCTGCTGTTGCGCTGCGTGTGAACGCATGCTGTCTCCCCCCTCCCCGTACCTTACTGCCACCAGCCCTGCACATAACCTCCCCCCCACTCCTCTGTATACCACCCAGCTCCAGCTACGGCAGAAGTCCCTCGGAGAGAGGAGGATCAGAGCTGGCCTGCTGTTGCGCTGCGTGTGAACGCATGCTGTCTCCCCCCTCCCCGTACCTTACTGCCACCAGCCCTGCACATAACCTCCACCCCACTCCTCTGTATACCACCCAGCTCCAGCTACGGCAGAAGTCCCTCGGAGAGAGGAGGATCAGAGCTGGCCTGCTGTTGCGCTGCGTGTGAACGCATGCTGTCTCCCCCCTCCCCGTACCTTACTGCCACCAGCCCTGCACATAACCTCCCCCCCACTCCTCTGTATACCACCCAGCTCCAGCTACGGCAGAAGTCCCTCGGAGAGAGGAGGATCAGAGCTGGCCTGCTGTTGCGCTGCGTGTGAACGCATGCTGTCTCCCCCCTCCCCGTACCTTACTGCCACCAGCCCTGCACATAACCTCCCCCCCACTCCTCTGTATACCACCCAGCTCCAGCTACGGCAGAAGTCCCTCGGAGAGAGGAGTGCAGTGCAGTGTGCGTTAGTCAATGCCTCGGCCTTCAGTGTGCCTGGGCACTGAGAGATCGGTTCCACAGCGCACAGCTGAACTGGCCCGTATCTTTTACTGCCAGTTCTTTGCTCTACCCCACAAGAAAATTTCCCTAATAGTAAATTCTCACTGAGATTGCTATTGTAACTGCAGGTTGATGCCTCTGCCTCCAGTACACCTGGGCACACAAAACAGATTCCACAATCCTTCATGGGGCTGCGGTGGTGTGATGTGTTTCTCGTCTGGGTCGACCACACCGCAAGCATGCCTCCGAGATCCACCAGACTGAGTGCGAGGAGGAGAGACCACGTGCCAGACCAGGGGCTTTGCCCAGCACGCAGCCAGTGAAATAAATTTGTTTTCGAAGGCTGCTAAGACTGGAACATTGAAAAATGTGCAACCTGCCTTCTGAAGTAGCCATACAAACAATAACAATAAACATTCATACCACATTGTTCTTGGAAGGTTCTGGCCTTGAATGTCTGTACTGAAATTCACATTAGCTTCAGCTCTGGAGGTGTAGTCAATGGATCAGTTCATGGCTGCTAAAACCTCGTAAGTCCAATTTTTCCCCAGTATTCATTTCTGGTTGTAATTTGTGTAATATTTTCAAAGTGTGTCGGCTGGTAAAAACATTTTAAGTTTACTCAGCATCATGTTGTTATAATTTCAAAGCAGTAAAACTTTATAATTTTTCTCGTTACATTATTTTGATCCTTTGTACGATTTCCTCAAATAGAGTTACAAGGTTATAGATGTAAGCCAATATAACAGTGCCTCTAAATGTCGTGCTATTTTGAATGAAAGGACAAAAATAACTGACCGTGTGGACAGGGAGGTACGTATGCTGAAAACATTCTCCCATTAAACAGGCATGAAAACAAACAGGATTAGGTATCTTATGTCCATACTTGCTAAGGAGTCGTGCCTATTTGACGAGGAGGTCTCACCAGTTGATGGTTCACACCATGTAGCAAGTTGTTCAGAGCTTGTTATAAGCAGGAGGAGGGTCTGCCAGACTCTGGCCTTTGTGTATGTCAAACCCAAACTTTAACTCTTTCTAACAGAATTTGACTTTGAAATTTTCATTGCTTCATCTGTTTTGAAAAAGTATTTTACCACATCGGTTAGAAACATTTTCGTATAATAATGGTGGAACTTAGTTATCGGAAACACCGTTATAATCCCAGTCAAAACCTCTGCTATAAAGTGCACACATAGCTAGTTCCTTGGTAATTGTTTGATGCTCTGCAAATAAAGAATGCCAGTTACTGTCAGAATTGTGCCAAACTATACACANTGTAAAGTGCACACATAGCTAGTTCCTTGGTAATTGTTTGATGCTCTGCAAATAAAGAATGCCAGTTACTGTCAGAGTTGTGCCAAACTATACACAATTTTGTAAGTTTACAACAATAATTTTGTACAAAAGAAATGTTGGTACAAAAGCTGATAAATTTTCATCTCTGCATTATGACTGGAGAAAAAATGGTGCTTTGATTTCATGACGACTTAGACAGTTAAAATCTGTATACTACATTATTGCTTATATGTTGATATCTGTCTCTAACATTAGTATGTTAGTAGGAAATAAGTTTACCTGTATCTAACTTAATGGTATGATAATGTTAATTCTGCATGGTAAGTTAACTGCAGCAAACAGAATTAGGGTTGACTAAAGACAGTGCATGAGCGCAGGCCCAGGACATGATCGGCAGAGTGGAGTTGTACATTGCGGCTCACCCAGAGGTCGCCGTCATAGATCCGCTGGACAATGTGAGGAAGCTGCTGGATCGCTATCACTCGTACAGCATCATCCACAACACGGACCTAGAGCGAGTGCGTAAGTTCACACTGTCGTGTCCCATCACTAAGTACAAGGTAATTGATAATGGCATGGCTTTTGTGGGGCTGTTCAAATTATTGTAGACGTAGTCGGTGGCTAATTACACTGTGTAAACATGTTTTTTGTTCTATGATGTGTTAAGAGTTATTTTCTATTTTTGACACAGTCATGTTTTACTTACTGTTATTATGTAGATTCCTGTATAATTAGAGCTAGAACTTTAATATAGTTTGCAATATTTCAATACTGTTTGTATTTGACCAGTATCAAAATAATGCTTTTTGATTTGTTTATAACAAGTAAATATTTGTCCATATAACATTATTTTCAAAATGAACCTCTTATCACACTTATTTATTAAATATTATTTACAGTCAAATCTCAAAAAAATGATCCCATTAATAACGATTCCCTAGTAAAAAACTCTATTTTGGGGAACTGTAAAAAAAATTATGTTAAAAAATAGAAAAATGTTAAGGAAATATGCCAAAAAGTAAGTTGGTAGGTTATTAGGACAACAGACAAGACAAAACTATACACTTTTTTTTTCCTGGTAAATTTATACTTTGAAACCAATAGGTATTCCTAGCTTGAATATCCACAAAGGTGCCGCTAAACATCTTTCGTAGATAATAAAAACCAGAAGCTTAAAATATTTGTATGATACAGCAAGAGGGGGAATGGAAATGAGGATTATTTTCCTGCATCTGATAGAGGCAGAGTAAATAAGTATTTACTGTCCAGCAGAGCATTGAAACAGCATACACAATTCACATTACCATCAATATTGGCATAAAAACGGGGCTGCAAATTGGCTTAAGATGCAGCGCCGGAGACGTTTTGTTTACAGTTTGCTAGGAAATAAGACATTATACATTCACTAAAAATTAATGTAAAAGATAGGAGTGTTCTGATTATCCATCAGAAGTGCTTATCTGAAAATAGATTTCCACCAAAATAAACATAAAAACTGGACCGCTGATGAAACAGTTTGTTTGGAGTTGGCTAGGAAATAGACTTTATTCATTCNAAATTATTGTAGACGTAGTCGGTGGCTAATTACACTGTGTAAACATGTTTTTTGTTCTATGATGTGTTAAGAGTTGTTTTCTATTTTTGACACAGTCATGTTTTACTTATTGTTATTATGTAGATTCCTGTATAATTAGAGCTAGAACTTTAATATAGTTTGCAATATTTCAATACTGTTTGTATTNTTATTATGTAGATTCCTGTATAATTAGAGCTAGAACTTTAATATAGTTTGCAATATTTCAATACTGTTTGTATTTTACCAGTATCAAAATAATGCTTTTTGATTTGTTTATAACAAGTAAATATTTGTCCATATAACATTATTTTCAAAATGAACCTCTTATCACACTTATTTATTAAATATTATTTACAGTCAAATCTCAACAAAATGATCCCATTAATAACGATTCCCTAGTAAAAAACTCTATTTTGGGGAACTGTAAAAAAAATTATGTTAAAAAATAGAAAAATTTTAAGGAAATATGCCAAAAACTAAGTTGGTAGGTTATTAGGACAACAGACAAGACAAAACTATACACTTTTTTTTCCTGGCAAATTTATACTTTGAAACCAATAGGTATTCCTAGCTTGAATATCCACAAAGGTGCCGCTAAACATCTTTCGTAGATAATAAAAACCAGAAGCTTAAAATATTTGTATGATACAGCAAGAGGGGGAATGGAAATGAGGATTATTTTCCTGCATCTGATAGAGGCAGAGTAAATAGGTATTTACAGTCCAGCAGAGCATTGAAACAGCATACACAATTCACATTACCATCAAAATTGGCATAAAAACGGGGCTGCAAATTGGCTTAAGATGCAGCGCCGGAGACGTTTTGTTTACAGTTTGCTAGGAAATAAGACATTATACATTCACTAAAAATTAATGTAAAAGATAGGGGTGTTCTGATTATCCATCAGAAGTGCTTATCTGAAAATAGATTTCCATCAAAATAAACATAAAAACTGGACCGCTGATGAAACAGTTTGTTTGGAGTTGGCTAGGAAATAGACTTTATTCATTCNCAAAATAAACATAAAAACTGGACCGCTGATGAAACAGTTTGTTTGGAGTTGGCTAGGAAATAGACTTTATTCATTCGCAAAACAACACAGTATTTTTAAAGTTACGCATGTTCCAGTTAAAATTTTTCTCAGGGCTGTAGATATACAGATAAACATCAAAGCACAAAGTATATTCATTGTAAAACGTAAGTATTGTGGCCGCATATCTTTGCCATAGCTGTTACGCCACTGAAGAGAACAAATGTTTGTGAACAAATGCTACAAATCCCTTGCACACATTTTTTCTCTCAACTTTTGTTTTATTTCAATGATATGGAGATTATAGCTGGTGCTCTGTTTATTTTGTTTTGGAAAATTGGAATAAGGGGGGTGGGGGCTTTAGTTTAACATCTTTCATGAGACTGCATTGCTTTGCGGTTCTTCTTGAGATCGTTATCATTTTGAATTGCATATTGTTTTGATGGAGCAGTGGTTAATTCAGTTAGTATACAGAAATAACATTAGAATTATAACAACTTGGAAAGTTTTAACTTCACCAAAATAATAAAATGTGATAGATATGTCTTGATTTTTAGAGATGGAAGAAATAATCATGCTTTGTAAGGAAAATAATTTTTAAGTGTACACTCATATTTTATATGAAATAAAATGTTATTCTTACACTGTAAAACATAGAATTGAAAGAGAGTTTTTTAGGCCACATACATTTCAAACATTAGTAGAGTATATTAGTCAATCTCGAAGCAGGCATCAGGATCCAGGATCCGTCCACCATCTTGGTTGACGTCACAGGTGCGGTCGGCGGCCTGGGGCGGCCATGTTATCAACAAAATTNCAGGATCCGTCCATCATCTTGGTTGACGTCACAGGTGCGGTCGGCGGCCTGGGGCGGCCATGTTATCAACAAAATTTCCGGTGTCACTCCAAAAATCACTTCCGAAATTAATTATTTAGCCCAAAAGTTACTTTTTTCACCAAAAAATTTCCANCCGGTGTCACTCCAAAAATCACTTCCGAAATTAATTATTTAGCCCAAAAGTTACTTTTTTCACCAAAAAATTTCCAAAGAAATGGAAAAATTATGAAAGTGGATTAAGCTCCCCGAAGCAAGAGCCGAAAAATGCTCAGGTGAGCAAGAGGATTAGAGACTCTTAGCGGAATGAGCCACTTAATCCTCAGAGTAGGAGAGAAGGGTTCAAGCCAGGTCAAGCAGACCTGTCTCCCTCCCCGTACATCCTGCACCTACCGCGTCCCCACCCTGCTGCCTCCGCCCCTCCCCATCCCTACGCCCATCTTCACTCTCACCTCACCCCCTCCCGTACCCCACCCATACTAATAATAAAATAAATCTCNCCACCCCCACCCAATAATAAAAATCGCAAAAAAATTGAAAAAATGATTTTAAAAATCTAGGAAAATATAACGTTTACTTCATGCACACCCCTCCACCCCTCCACCCTCTTCCTTTTACATTGACCTTACGTAACAAATTATCCCTCCACCCAAACCATTCAATGGAATATGCCCATTGTCCACTAAATTACACCTTCAACACACACATTTTTTTCCTGTATTGGGTACCATAGATTGTGCTGGTTATTTCTTTTCTTTATCATCTACCACCAGAGTTCTCCCATGTCACGCATTTCCAAACTTATTTTGGCGACGAGACACACTTCCGAACCTGGAGTATAATTAATCTCTACTAACTTTTAAGAAAATGAATATAAAACAACATATTTAATATATATGTTTTATTTACAAAATTGTACGAACATAAAAATGGTTTTTTGCAATGATATTCGAAGGCAAGGTGAGAAGTTAATATTATTTTCTAAGTAGATGGCTTACATTTGTCTGTAGCTGTAAATGGTCAACCGAAAGGAGTGTCCAACCTGATCCCTTAGTGACCATTTCTTCTTCCTCGTGACATATCTTTTGTATATATTCGTCTACACTCTTTTCGATGTCATATACATTGGTACATCCGGGTCTTGAATGCCCTTCTATNTCTTTTGTATATATTCGTCTACACTCTTTTCGATGTCATATACATTGGTACATCCGGGTCTTGAATGCCCTTCTACAATTTTTCTTCCTTGTAGGGTTCTGGTTTAGAGTAGTTACATTCTAACCATCCTGCTAATATTATAAATGCAAAAATCTGTGCGTGTATGTATGTTTGACACCACTCGGCTCCATAACGGCGGAACGAATTTGGATGAAATTTGGTACAGAGGTACTTTACGTCCTGGAATAGGACACAGGATACTTTTTATCTCTGAAAATTGTACTGTTCCTGTGGAATAACAACAAAACGTAATTCTGCAACGGCTGGGAATGTGACCAAAATATTTTTTTCCTCAGGTGTCAGAGTTTATCAGGCCGCCCAAGGACCTCTGAAAAGACTTAACGACTGCTATCAATCAATAACAACCGGGACAGAATATTTAACATGCCTACTGAAGTCCGGAAGCACTCAGATGTTATGCCACTAAATTGTCACACATCCAAATGTGTGCCACTGGGAACGTTGCTTAACTTTGGTGATTGATTAAGATCCCTCAGCCAAGCGCAAAAACTAGTACCTAGGTACACTTATTTCTAAAGTTTCAACTTGATGAAACTAACGTTTTGATTTTCATACATTGACGCTGGAAAGCGGAAATGTGGTAACCACACGATAGTTACACAGATACACTCCAAAAACATTACCCTATTTCTTGGCTATCTGGTAAATAATATTTCCTTCCTTTTGGGTTGCCGTAATCAATTAAAAACCTAGGCCAACATAGTATAATTTTATAATTCTATTTTCACAAAAATGAATTGTCTTTCCCCAATTTATTTATTAGTGTATCACTGTAAAACTCGATTTCACCCGAGCGAAGCCGGGCCGGTTCGCCAGTATATTATATTTTAGGACCTGCGATTTTCCAGCACTTCTGTAAATTGGTTTATTACACTATTTTTCATGGCTGATAGAAACTTGCAAATGTTTTTCGGCATACCCAGCAAATTATTTTTGACATATGTTTCCAGACAGCTATGGAAAGCAGATTTCTTCAAACGAATCCATTAGCACTAGGTTTGCCTAGAACGTGGACAGGTTTTCAAGCCGGAGGTTCACACTGTAGATGCTTGAGATATGCCTCACGACACTCTTTTTCCTCATAGTTCATTGTATTATAACTCTTAAATTCACGTCCACACTTATGACAGACAAGAGTTGAATAAGCCCATGCTGTCTTCTTCGTGCATTTACCACTCTTCTCGTGCCTACGTGCATTGCTACTTTTACTGTACGTCTCACCACAGTAGTGACACGATCGACCCAATATCGACAGCGAGTTGTCCACATGCACAACCTCACTTACCGATGGTAGCACCATTGCATCATCACTTACTGTACTAGGTAGGGATGGCATGTTCACATCATTACACACAGTATTACAAGTCCACCACAGGTTTGTGGCGACGACAATACATGTTTTTGTTTTGCTGGTGGAGGAACAACTCCTTTACACATTTTCGAATGTCTGTATAGATTGCAAGTACGAGCAAACAGACAAAGACACTTTTGGTATCTATGGGTTCATCTTACATTGATGTTTTTGTGTTTTCTAACATTGCTGCTAATCGCAAAGGCTTCATCACAGTACATGCATCGAAGTCTCATCACTGTTGGCTTACTGCTATTTGCAAAGGCTTCATCACAGTAAATGCATCGAAGTCTCGTCACTGTCAGCTTGGGTCGCAATGCCGGTGTAGCTGCTGTAGGTGGCCCACCCGAAGAGGTCGCTGCTACTGTAGGCAACCCACCTGAAGAAGCCGGTGGCACTTCTGGTACCACACACTGCTGTAGGCAATCCACAGAAAGTTGAATGTCAGAGGACATTACGGATGCAAAATATGTCATCGACTATTCAAGTTAAATGAGAAGATCTGCACCTCTACTATTTCGTCGGCTGACTGGAAATCCCCACAAAGTGCCCTCTCCTTTATTCATACCCATCACCTTTGCCCCCTCCCCCTCTACATCCAAACCGTCTTTTCTTCTCTCCACAACTCCCGCCAACACCTCTCTGTCTCCTCCTCTTCCCCACACCACCACCACAAACATCTCACTCCCTGTTTAATACTGACGGCATGTGTATTTTCACAGGTCCATCTGTACAAACCGCTACAGGTTTCGCCCTCCATCAGTTTTACCCCAATACATAAATAGGTTATGTAACATTGGAAGTATGTGGATTTTCTTTTTTTTTAAGGTTTCCTTAAGGAATAAAAATGATAGTCTAATGAGTTAGGGTAAAAAAAACAACAAATAAATGGTTTTACACATACACAATTTATTGCACAGATAAATACATAAACGTCATAACACACAAAAAATATTGTCTCTGTTCATGTTTTTTTAAAAATTATTCTTAGGAATCGATGTTGGGGTAACTTCTTGTCTAGTTGTAGGCAGCAGATTCATGGTCTAATGACGAGGCACACCATTTGCTCAACAGCTGTGCGTTCCTCCACGCACATGTCCAGTCAGGTTCTGATCTGTCGCAGACGTGCAGCTGCTGGTCGCCGTAAGTTTTTGCCAGCTTGCGCAGCAAAGGACAGCCATACTCGAACTGCATGTCNATAATTTTTCTTCCTTGTAGGGTTCTGGTTTAGAGTAGTTACATTCTAACTATCCTGCTAATATTATAAATGCAAAAATCTGTGCGTGTGTGTGCCTTCATCCCACTTCAGTTCGTGGTGGTACTTGGTCAGCCAGTCATTCGTCTTCTTGCTTTTGTCGTCCAACAGTTTTCACGAATGATGCGTTCGGAAGGAGCATGTGCAGGTCTTGCCGTCGTCGTAGGACACAGCAATCTCCTTGAGCATGTAGCCACTCTGGCTCTGGAAGCCTTGCAGATTACAATACATCCTTCAGCTGTCTATGCTGGAAGCTGACAAAACAGATATCGCTTACGGCCCATCGTATTTATACCCTCTGCATTCATGAAAGTATCTTGATTTTGTCTCTGTCTCTACAATTATATGATGTGAGTCGGTTGTGCAGTATCAGGCAGAAAGCATACGTGCGTGGGGGAATATTTCCATGTGTAGTGAATTCGATCCTGCTGTCAATCACATTCGAACTTATAAGCTCGTCCTTTTTACTTTTACTCACGTCGAATACAATGAGTGGGGCCAAACTCTTGAGGGTATTTGGGCTTAGTTTCGGGGATTGGGTGCGCCCATAATACCGTATTTTATCGCATATATGTCGCCTGCGCATATAGGTTGCACCATTATTTTCAAAGGGTGTTAAAAAAAAATTATATTTATCGTTTATAGGTTGCGCTCATCCTTGTTGGAAATCCTGTTAAACACGACCTGCGCCACGGGTGGCTGATGCACGCGACCTTGGTGAAGGTCGTGTGGCAGCTGTCCTTGCAAGCAAGCGGTGTTGCCAAGCGTACAGCGCAGACACAGCGCGTCGCAAGTTTGTTGGACGTAGTTTGTGTGGAATGTTCTGATATAGCGCTCGAGATGCAGGTTTACTGCCGGAGTTTATATATTTATTGGGAAAAAGAAATGAATTATAAACATGTAATCTAATTTGAAGTAATATTTTTACGACAAAAATTTTATCGAGCTTCCTTTTTATATATTTCAAGTATTTCTAACGATTTATGTTAAAAGCAAAAACCTAACCATTATTTCTGCAGTTTATCTTTGTAAGTTTTAAATAAACGTGCAAAATATAGAAAGGCATTTGAATATTTCCGTTACGTAATTCCCTTCGCAATCCTTAACAGAAAAAAATATTTTAAAAGAATCAAAAGGAATCGATTCTTGCTCAATAATTGACAATCGGTTATTTCCGAAAGTTTTCTGTGGAGCGTAAGAGATAGCAGCACATTAGCGTTGGTTCATGAGTACTAAATGTTAGCCNCGGAGCGTAAGAGATAGCAGCACATTAGCGTTGGTTCACGAGTGCCGTGACTTACACGTCTTTCTCTTATATCGTCTTTGCACCGCACATAGTGTTGTTTTGATGTTGTGGCAGTGAAGAAGTGCGACAGTTTCTTGATGTAAAATCGATGTACCTACACCGCAGGTTTCAAAATGAAAGTGATTTTGTTCGCTGAAGAGTTTGGAAATCGAGCTGCGGGCCGTGAATTCGTAGTAAATGAAANCGAGCTGCGGGCCGTGAATTCGGAGTAAATGAAAAGTTAATGCGGGGCTGGAGGAATTTTTCTCACTTATAAGTCGCACCCCGAGTTTTCAATAAATTTTTTTAAATAAAATGTGCAACTTATATGCGATAAAATACGGTATGCATTTTGGAATTAGAGTATATTTTTGATATGCCAGCAGGTACTGACCATTTTCAAAGTTCATGTTCATGTCCTCGTACGGATAGCTTTCACTATTCTGGTTTATTTTCACATGATGTATATGACATGTGTCAAATTGCGAATGGCTCACTCTTACATTGTGCTGTCTTCCGGTCTGTAGCCCAATGATAATGTACCTCAGTTTCTTGGTGGCAAAGCTGGACTTCACCATCCAGTTGATGTGCTGACTTGCGGGTAATCCGGGGTAGGTCTCGAGACCCCACGACCTGAAAGCCACACCAATGTTTTTGCCATATTCCACATTCTTCAGCATATTGATGCGTTCGGTAGTACTCAGCTGAACGTGAGGCAGCATCCATTCCATAGACTCTAGCTTCAGTTCCACTGTCTCCAGGTTTTCCCATGTACCCATGATGGCATCTGCGTGTGTATTGGCTAGGAGCAACACCAGTTTCTGCTTCGAATTGATGATAATTTGTTTGTAGTCTTCGTCGAATCCGAGCAACATAGCTAGAGGAATGCAGACTTTGAATTTCCCTTTGGGGTATATAGGAACACTGTAGTCATCTTTTATCCCCCAGCCTGCCATCTTGGCCGCAGACAGCTTTTGATCGCGGTCGTTATGCCGACATCTCTCGTCTGGTCTATCTCAACACCGTTGAGCAAATACATGATGTGATCGATGAGGTGATGAATACCATTGATCATTATTTTCGTCGTAGCTGGGTTGGATCCATCTTATTTTGCCAGTGTCCCCCTGAATTGCAGGAACGACTGACAAGGAAGAGTGCAGATATCTTGGTGTTAGACTGCTATCCGAACTTCCAATGGTAACGTGTATGGTCCGATCAGGAATGGCTGGTATGCGTGAAGTTCCACTTTTGTGATGCTGTCTTCAAAAATGACCGGCTTGTCGACGTTTATGTAATCTTCCATGGCTATCTACTTCGAAGTCAAGACTGCGAAGAAAAATCTTGTTTGCCCGTGTTAACACCTTGGTGACCTGCAGCATACTGATTGTCGGTTTGGTGTGTTGCTTTGTTTTATTGCTTCTGGTCACCGTAAATATTATTCCCATCTTCTCAAATGCAAGGAAAGTGTAAGTTGTTTGTTTCAAAAGTTCATTAACTCTCCGCGCTGGTCGACGATCGTCACTGCCAACTCGTGTGCTCTCTTTGTGATGACTAGAGCATAAATAATTCTTTGCGGTGCCACTACCAGTTTAAACCTGGAGGGACCATCAACGAAAACTCATGCAACATATTGCTTGGCCTACCGTTAAGATGTACTGCTCATCAAATTGCAATTTTTTTTTGTATCACATTAACAGGCAAAATGTTTACAGGTCGCTACGATTCGTGGATTTTGCCGGCTTTGTGTATACGTGGCTCGAACCCTAGCATCATTCCAATGGAATCAGGTTTTGTATAGTCGATATCTTCACTGCATCTGATGGCACTCTTCAGAGTCTTGGAATTTCCACGTAGTTCGAATTCTGTCGGGAGATGTCAAATCTTCGGTGTACCTTGCAATGTTGTCTAGTTCGTAAGAGCCAACGGACAGTGTTACCTCGCGGGAGGCATTACCGCTTTTCACAAGATACATCTTGCGGTTTTTTTCATCAATGTTCGATATTGCATTGTAGGTTTGAAAATCGACCAAACCTATGCACCATTCCCCCTCCAGGTCGAGTGGAAGAAAGTGTAGAGCACTCAGTTTGGAGCTACGACCCCGTCAAGGTAAGCGTTATCAACAAGACCGATGGCTTCTGTTTCATGTATAGCCATTTTATTCAATTAATTGTACGAATGAAAAAGTAAGCGAAGACACAAGTGTCCACAGTTCCACGTGTTCGGCATTTGCTCCATCTCGTAGTTGTAAGTCAGTGTGCAATTTTTCAGGTACAGTCACAGTTTGGGTGGTGGACACAAACTACCAAAACTTGTAGAAGCCTGCACATTGGCCATGTTTGACATAAGTTACCCAGTGTGTACCGGGTCCGGCTGTCATGTCCAAGTTGATTACGGCACATTCGTCACCTTTGGTTTAGAAGGCAAAGCATCTCACATGAACACTCCTCGAAAATGAGGTATCTTCTATTTGCGTGCAAACAGTTCCAAATCCACGTTCATGAGCGGCCGTTTCTGTAGAGATTTCATTACCCTTGCGTTGAATATCTTTTTAGATAGAAGCCTTGGCCTTTTTTTTACTTACGGCGATAGCTTCCATATTTGCATTGTGTCTTTGGGCCTCCGTCAACTGCTTCCGTTCGTTCAATGCAATGTTGACGGCTCGGACGATACTGCTCGTGGCTTCGATCAGGCTGCCAAGGGCCCCGAGTGCTGGCAAAAGTAGTGGAAAAAATCGGCCAGTAGATGTTTTCTTGGTCTTGCATGCTTTTCTTCCCTTTTTTACCACTTTTCGTTTCACTTGTGCAGCTCCCTTTGTCATCGGAGCTGTATTAGCACATCTATCTTCTACCACCCTTATGTCGAGTGTGTATAAAGCTTGCGGACCAGATAACAGGCCTGTGATGATAAGTTAACATTTAATTAATGAATGAAAACTGATTTTCCTGCAAGAGGCCAGTGAAAATGTAGCTCACTCACTGTGTTTAGGCTTTGTATTTGCCACAAGGGTGGACCTATGTGTCCAATCTAGGGCATTATTTCTTTTTAAAGACTTGGAAATATTAAAATAAATTAATGTTTCATTTAAACAACATGCTGTTTTTGCTCTAGAAACATTGAACATGGACACAATTTTTTGACTTTTGGGGGATATAAATTAATTAAAATAATTCCAGTTAGATCTTACAAGCATNAGAAACATTTGAACATGGACACAATTTTTTGACTTTTGGGGGATATAAATTAATTAAAATAATTCCAGTTAGATCTTACAAGCATGTAGATCTCACGAGTCAATTCATGGGCACCATTTAACTGTATTTAACAAATATAACATCTTATTTTGCCGTTAAAACCAATTAAAAATGGCCTAAGTAAAATTTTTATTGCAATTTTTGAGTATAAGGGGCAGGGGTGTGTCAGAATCGCTCCAAAGTCAAACAATGACTTCAAAGTGGCAACCATTTTTCTGGGAGCCATGAAAGGTCATCATTTTGAGATTTGACTGTATTATGATAAAAGTTAACTAGACTGATTTTCATTAAATGTCCTCTATTTTGGACTGTGTTATCATGGTTGTGTGAGCAAAGCAGTTGGTGACAGAAATATGCTTTGGAAATAATTTAAATGTTTGAATTGTGGAATTATACATGTATAATAGTACCACACCAGTTTGCCCACAAAACACACCAAAGTTCGTCTATTAAACTGAAAAATCATTTTATAACTATGTGTAAATTATTTTTCATTAGCTGGCAATATGCAAATTGTTACCATCTGAACTACAAAGAGTGCTACAACAGAGTGACAAATTACCTTGCTAGCAACATCTGCTACTTGTTGGTTTTCAAATGTGTTTTAAGATAATGTTGGTAGATAAGTGTTGGTACTTAATTAGGTAGATGCTAAGCTGTTGATAGTTCCACTAGATTAATTACTGGAATCTTATATTTTCACATGAAAGTAAGCTCAAAACAGCAAGGTTAATTTATACATAATTTGTAATGTTGAGCTCAACATCTGTAAAAACACACAAATTAACTATATAAAACTTTTGCTTTTGACAAGAAGTAATTATGAAAAAATTATTTAGAATTCATTGAAGACCCCATTGGCCGTTAGGATCACTGCTATCCCGGTCAGTTTTAAACTCAATGTTGGTTTTAACCAGTGTCTGTGGAGGAGGACATCTCAGTGCCTATAGACGTGTGTGGCGTGAGTGTGGTGGAAAGGAACGTTGAGGTCTTCCCTCTGCTTCATTGAGTAGTACCAGCCACGTTTGGGGCTCTACAGGTTCTGATTTGAGTAGCTCCAAGTCCTGCAGTGGTGGTTGAGCCCTTGTTATTTGAGGATTTCCTCTCACCTTTCTGTGGGAAGGAATGTAGCCTAACCATTAGGCAAAGTCAGTTTTGCTGTACCATCTGCCAAGATGTGTGGTAAGCCAGGTGAGTGGATGACTCCAGGACTGGGACAAGTAATGAAGTAGATAGAAATACCTCATCCAAGTCACCTGAGCGAGATCGTGGGCGCGCTTGAAGTGACTCTCTGCCAAACGAAGACGTACAAGTGCCGCCTGTGCCTCGGACATCTTGTGGCTACGAGAATTCAACAAATCACAAACAAGGATTTTATAAGAAAAGGAAATTATGTTAGTAGCCAAATAACATTACTTACTTGAAACCAAACAATGAAAACTGTACTTTGTATGAAACAAAACATGATTGCGAATGCTGTCAACAGTATTCAACGAAACAGAGAGCAAAGTCATACGGCACTAGCTGGGAGCGCAATAAACTGCACGAAGATTCCAAACGTGCATAATATCGTCCATGCAAGAATGGGTTACAGTAAAAACCAGGTCAAGTGAACGACTTCCAAAAATGTGGGGCGTAACTTTTTTTTGCTAGTTGCACTTGCCACTCAAAACGAGTGTGTACTTTAACGACATTTTGTGAAAGACAGGCAATCATGAACAAAAAGCATGAACAAAAAATTGGAACAAAAAACCCAAGCCCCGACTTGTGGACAAAATGGAAATAAACAGAGAGCGCAGGCATGTGCACATGAACACGGTCGACAGAAAATAAAAGAATTAACCCCAGGAACTTTAACTGTTCACCTTGTCTGTGGCATCCACAAGGTCTCTTCTTGGTGATGAAAACTTGTTTTGTATTGCACTCACAGCACACGCACACCAAGAACACTGTAGCGCACATGTGTTGTAGCGCCAACACAACAACACTGTAGCGCACATGTGTTGTAGCGCCAACACAACANGGTCGACAGAAAATAAAAGAATTAACCCCAGGAACTTTTACTGTTCACCTTGTCTGTGGCATCCACAAGGTCTCTTCTTGGTGATGAAAACTTGTTTTGTATTGCACTCAAAGCACACGCACACCAAGAACACTGTAGCGCACATGTGTTGTAGCGCCAACACAACAAGCAATGCAACAACCAAAACGTGTACTAAAACGACGATGCCGGGAAAATCCAACCCGGAGGACCAAAAATGTCGTGGCGAATTTAACATTACTAAAATTAAATTGCCACCAGAGGACTGTACAACGAATTTCAGCGAGAAAACGACTGACTGGCGGCAGCTGTACACGACTCAACTTACCGCCATGAGGTCGAACACAAAACTGCTTTCTTCTTCCTGTAGCTCAGGACCACCAACCCTTGAGACAGCATTGACAATTGATGAACGCTCACCAAGTCAGGTGTGTGGGAAATTTATAATGGGTTCCGCACAAGTATTAAAAGGTCAGTAAAAGAAACTACACAAAGTTCTACTGTGAAATTATTACTGATCTAAAATTCTAACCAATCCATATTTACAAGGTTACAAATCCATATATACAAGGTCACAATTCCAAACAGTTACAATTTAGTATAATTGGTTATTTAAAATTGTAATGTAACTAGTAGCATATTTTTACGATTTGTTGTATGTATGTTTCAAAGTTAGTCTTTTTTGATGATGCATGCTCTCTCAAAAATTACAGTGTGTTCCAATTGTTGCTTTACTCACAAAATCAACAACAGTAGCTTCTACAATTGTTCACCTTTATTACTTTCTTCCATGTACGTACATATAACAATCTCTGGGGTAGTTTCATTGTTGTCATTGGTCTGCAAGGCAACCACAGTGGAACCGTGCTATAACAACTAATGGTGATGAGAGACAAATAAGTGTGTAGCATTTATTTCACATACACTCACTTCATGGGCATCTTGTGTTTTCTAAAGACGTTATGCACACGGAAACTGACAAGGTAACCTTGAAATACAGTGTAGACATCTGACCGCTGCATTTTTCATACATGGACAGCGTGGTCGAGTAGAGTGGAAGAAATTACGAACAGGTAAGTGAGCTTTTGGAGCAAGCAGAAGGGTTCATGAGGCAGGCGAGAAGTTTAATATGGAGTAACGACTCACCTGATCTTTATGCGCGATGTGTTTGCAGACCAGAAATGAAAACATTTACATGTCTTGCAACTCGTAGAAAGAGTGATAATACCGTATTCACCCGAATATAAGACTGCCTCAATTTTGCCACAAGAACTTATTGACAGACCATGATAAAAAAACTGAAAACTCAAATATTCCATTAAAATCATTTTTAATATAAGTAAAATAGGTAAAACCTTACCAGTCATTAAACCTTACGTACAAGAGAAAAGAATGCAGTATTAAAAAAAACTAATTCTGTGTCAATTATTTTTTCACTTGAATCAGACTCCCAGCAGAATGATACTCACAAACTTTGGCTTTGGTAACGGGAAAAATGCCTCGCTGCAGCACAACTGTTATGCTTTTTTTGCATACAAACCACCATTAGTTTAAAATTCGCATCATAACTACGACGTTCGATTTTTCTTAGTTGCGATGCCGATGAACCTTTTTTTCAATGTGGTCACTCATAATTAATTAACACGTGCTACACAAAACCAATACGTTCTACACAAAACCGGAAAACGGCTTTGACCAGGAGTAAACAAAGTACACAAAAATAAATTAGAAGTCATACATAAAGATACTATCTCGTACTCACAACCCCGGGCGTATTCACTCTGGGAATGTTGAACGTCAACGCTAAAAGTTGGTCATCAGACAACTTTGGTCACTCGCGTTCACAGACATGACTCCATTGTGGTGATCACGTAGCTGCTCTAGATCACAAGATGTTTAGTTTACCACCATGTTACAATTGTATCTTTGGTAAATGCAACCTATCCAGAAATATCCGCCTGTAGTGTAATGTAATGCATTGATCCATTTATGCATATTTAATACTTGTACTAATATTGTAGCGGTGGTTTGTCAGGTGGTTTCGTGATAATTAGAAATATCTGCGCACCTGGATTAAAGTTCAGTAACAGAGCCTATTGGAAGAAAAACGTGATGTAAATTGAAGTTAATCTCACTTTTTGTTGTGATTGTGTTTTATTTCTGTTAACAATATTAACCAAACTTGTGTTTTTCAAAAGATTAGAATATTTCTCTGGAAACCATGAACTAAGTGCTATTACTCTTACCTATGCATAAATATTAACCTCAATTAATTTGTAATGCGAAAAGAAGACGACCCCTAAATTTTTTAAATTGGAATTTGGAACAAAATATAGTTTTATGTTTGGGTCAATACAGTATCATTAAACCAACCAAACACAAAAAAAAAAAAACTAAAAAGAGTACTCCTGTTAAACAAGTATATTAGCTACAATATTTAATATAGAACATGGTGGTGTATTAAAAAATTGTTGCTTTAGTGAATGTTTCGTTGTGTTTGAAGTGCGGTTCTACTGTACATCTTATTGGTAGCACACACACACATAGCATCTACTGATGGTATTTTGATTATCATTAAGTTTTTATGTTTCAGAGGTATTTATTCCTACGTTTGTGGAACTGACGTCTATCGACCCGAAGGTGAATGTTGAAAAGCTAACAGCTGCAGGTGTCAAGTTTCCATTTGGCAAGTGTTTTTAATAAATATTACAATAAATATTTTTAAGTATTGGTACTAGGATGTAAATTTATAAATGTCTTTGATTTATGATGGTGGCTGATTGTATATTGTGAATGCTTTTTTTTTCCAGTTTGCAAACCATTGGTTGCCCATGGTTCCAGCGATGCGCACAAAGTAAGTTATGTTGCAGCACGTGTGTGTTAAATGTAGATGTGTTTATGGCAACATGATCCTTCTGCAATGATAACCAATATTAGGGAAAAGTGCATATTATCTGTACCAATATTAATATACATTGTGTTATTATTAGAGACCTGAAAAAAAAAAAAAAAGTATTTGCGATAAAACGAAAAATAACGCAAATTTTAGCATTTCAGTTTGTATAAAGCGATATTTCCTGTTTTACTTCAAATAAAGCTATTTTTAAAATTTACACCGACCTTTACTTGCAACTAAACCAATATTCACGGAATGATTGTTAAAAAAATGATCTGTTTTGTTGTTTTGCTAACTAAATATGGCAAAAAAAATGCACACCGACAAGCAATGAATGTTTATATCATGTTTTGTGATTGAGGTTAGGAATACTCGTCGTACTGTTTACCAAACGTCCGCCGTCTGAAGGTAGCGGGAATTATTACAAGGCCTTGGTGACCATAGAATACACGCGGCTAGAGAATATTTGTCAACAAATCTGAACGTAAATTAACGCACGAGTTAAGATAAAGATTTAGCAAACGCTATAACGCAAATTTTTACATAAAAAAATGAAAAATGACGATTTTTTAGAGTTTTGCAAATGAATGTTTTATGTCGCATTGTGGCTTCTTACAACATATTTTATGTGTTTTTGCACACTCGAATATAAATGCATGCAGAGTTGGCCAGTAGATTTCTTTGATTTATCACCATTAACGAAAACCTGTTTTACTTTCCATGACGTGTGTTTATGGCCATAAATAACATGAGTGCAAGTGATGATGCGTCACTTTGAGTGAACATTCTAGTGCATGGCCCTGCAAAAGTTTTTTTGTTCACTAGGAAACCCCGCCGTTGTAATGTTCACGTCTACCAAGCACTACATTATCTATGGAATTTGCGCCAACTAGCTCGCCGAGTTTGTTTACATTTGTAGCATCGTCACATTTAACAATTATTTATTTTTTACAAAGTGGCGCGGCAGTGAAAAATGTGTTTATATGCATTTCCTTATGTAGAATATATTTGTAAATTGAATTATTATGTATTTTTATGTTGTATTCTTCCAGCTAACTGTATTTTTATCAAACATATTCTCTGTAAACATGTGCTGTAAAAGAATATGCGTTTTGAACAAACTAAAGTTTTGTAAGCGGGTCTAACGAAAAAATCTGTTGTTGAAAGTTATAGTGTTAAAAACATAAAGGTAGATTTCTCTATTTTTTTTTTTTTCTGTTTGTACAAGGCACTTTTAGTGATTTTATAATTTTGTATAAATTGTTTACATTAGTCTCTTTATGAAACAATATGCCCTTGCCAGTGCATTGTGACCATTTTCAAGGTGTCAGACAGAATACAAAATCTTAAGTAAGAAAATGTGAAATTGTTTACAGTGTTGTCTGTTGATAAAGGTCACTAGTGGTTTGTGAAAACGTGGCTGTATATTTCTCTTGGACTGAGGTATTTTTTGCAAGGAAATAACAATTGTTAAAAAAAAAACACTGCTTTTCAATAGGAACAACACAGCCAATTTCAGGTTTTATGAATAAAATGACATTTCTCAAATTACGTATGTCTTTATGAATAGCATATGACAAATTTGAACAATTCTCATACAAAAACCTGAATTTTTGTAGCAAAAAAAAAAAAAAAAAAAAGCAATTTTGACAAAAATAACACCTATTTTTCTAAATAATGACACCTACTTTCTCAGGTCTCTAGTTATTACTAATTTTAATTAATTAATTAATTCTTGTATATGTATAATATAATTTAAATTTTATATATGATATACATAAAATATGTTTAATTATAGATCTTATAAATTATGTTATATAAACAATTTAAATAAATTAATATAATTAATAAAGATGATAGAAAGTAAAACTCAGTAATGCAAGGTTAAAGACACCATATATAGTATGCCCCAGATTTTTCACTAGTCCACGGTTCCTGAGAATATTTCGCAAAATTGCTACCGGTACTGGTGCAAAATCTAAACTAACCAATTTTAACTTTTTTTTTAAATGTATATTTTAAAGTGTTTTTTTTTTTGCGTGAAGTTTGTGTTTGTCTCTGGCTTAAAACCAACATGATTATTTTTAATGCAGTGTTTATTTAATTCCATAGTTGGGTGTATTCAGAATAAATTAATACCCTAGACTTGTATACTTGACCTCTCCTTTTCGTCAGAAATGTGTAAATATTGCGCTGCAGATAATTTTTACAGTGTGTGAAGTCCATTTTTGTGGATTCTTATGGGAAAGTCTAGTATTTTTTATTGAAATATTAAATTATTTCAATAGACACATGTCTTCTGAATATGTAATCTGATATCCTGGAAGGGCATATATGACACCCCTTTGTAGCTAAATAATCCATAAACCAGGGTTCATGCCCGTGGAACTCCGTGGGATTATTCTGCATTGGTGAATCAGGATGAGTTGTGCATGAAGATAGTGACGTAATGTGTAGAAGTAGAATTAACCGCAGACGTAACCCACTGTGGCTGAAACCGCAGTTTCCGCACAATATTCTTCGCCGGTGAATCACTGAGAAAAGTAGGGAAAATGTGCATAAACTGGGAAATTCTTAAACACCATTTGAGAATGGATGAGAAAAACCACAAAAGAAGTTTAAAGTTTCTGTGAGCAAAGACAAGTTTAAAAAAATTCCAACCTCCTGAAAGTTGAAAAAATTAAAAATGGTAAAGGTACACTCCTTACCTTATACCGTAAATTAAAGTAGTCAGACTTCTGAGCATGCCCAAACAGTCCCTTTGCAGTATCTCAAACTGTTCACAAGATACAGCAATTTGAAATTCGACCCCCCTTCAAATTATACAGTTAAGGTGAGGTCGACAGTACACCATGAGGCAATGGGAAAGTGATACGGTTAAGGAGTGTGCCAAATTGGAATGCCATAGGTATAGGTCAAACCTTTTCGGTAATATTGGGAATCAAAACTTTATCCCTCCTTGAAAACAAATTTTTTTGGAAAATCCCTAGTCTCTGGCAAACTTCACCTTGAAAGATATTCAGTACCAAATTTTAAGTTCCTAGGCCAAAACACTTTGGGTTGTGCCAGCCTCGGACCACGAGCTCTCGTCCTCTAATCCTTTGTCCCCGGTAGTTCTACGTATAGGGGTATGAACACAGATTGGTAAGTAGAGAGGCGTGATTCCTGTTTGACATTTTAAGTGTTGGCCTCCAGGTATCGTGCTCGTGCGTACTGTCCGAATGATCGAGATCAAAGGGGACACCCTGCAAAGCCACTGCACCGGGTGCTGGATATGGAAGTGATCCCCCCCCCCCCCTAGGGCGCAAACACTCCGGCCCCTAACTGCATTGTAGTCCTACTCTGTCTTCCCCTCCCTCCCACTCGTCGGGTACAGCCAAGTATGACTGGTTGCTGTAATAAGGGTTGGAAAGAATGCGGCGAGAACAATGTAAAGCAACGTAGTTTTTGGGTAATTACGTTTAAAAAAATGTCGATAATATGCAAAATAGACTGATATTGCAAGATTTATTGCCCATCAGGCAAATGGAATGAAAACCTACGGCACAAATGTTAATGGTGCAAAATGTCTCTCAAACTCTTAATTCCTTATACTGACTGTCTGACACAAATATGATAACATTATAGAAAGTTGACTCGTAACGTGTATATATACTATTTCTTTTTGTTGCAACTACGTATCATCACCTGCGTGCCACCTGCCCCAGAAGTGATACAAACCCTGAATGGCAGCCACCCAAGTCAACATTCTGTGTCTATAGATGAGGTGGGTGCCTGGAGAGCGGAATGTTCCTGAAGAAAGAGAATATTATAAATCGCCCCTGCCTAAAAAAAAACCTGTGAGAAGGGAGGTCAATCATGCCAGCAAAGCTTCCCCATAGATCGCGGAGCCGATACCACCCGCACAACAGGAAGACCTGCTTCCAGCTGGCACCGAGAGATGACAGCAAGTACAGTTCCGCCTACGAGGGAGGAGCCACCCCTGCCGAAGCTACCTGCAGAACCCGAGACACCCCTAGCCCAGGAGGACATATGGCCCTGCATCACCGCAGAATGGCTGTTAATACCAGAAGCTCGCCGTAGCAGAAGTTGTGCTAAGGCGAGTTGCACTGTCCGCTCTCTTCCACCTCGTGAAGGAATACCCAGTGATCACCGGACTTCTTCAAAAATGTGCTGCACCCCCGAAGAGTCGTCGTTCCCCCCACACGTGACACTTGCCTTTAACCCCCACACCCCATACTCCCTCCTTAAGTCACTTCAGGACAACATAGCTTGCTCTTCTAGCACACCCTTCAGGCAAGGCTCTCTTCAAGCCGACAGGCCCCTTCACCTGACTTTTGCTCTTATCTTCCCTAAGTTAATCAGTGCATTCATTTACAGCAGACGAGTATGGGTCACCATGTTCTATTCTGCGGAATAAAACACGTTACTAGTCTAACCACCGTCTGTTCCTGCTTGTGTGAACTGCGCTTAGTCCTTCCTGGTAAGTGTCACACTTAAAGAAGAGACATGAAACCGCGGTTTGAGAACTGGTTTGCCGAATATAGAGTGGGACTCTGGCCCGTCCACCAAAAAGATCTTGACGTACGTCACCCAAAACACAACCCATTAGATGTCAACTCAAATTGTGGATCAGGCACGCAAAGGTACGTGGTGCGCACGTACGGTAGATCCACGACCACTAGCAAGAGACACGACAAAGAGGCTAGATCACCCTTTTCAGTTAACCCACTCCATCCACCGCGTATCAACCTGCCGAAAGGAGTGCCAGGTCTGACAAGGAAGGATCTACCCCTTCTGGACCACATTTTAGCTAGGGATATCTTTGCCTGCCACCCCATTGTGGATGTGAACCATAGCACTTCATCCCTGGTAAATGCCGTTCACCCACAGGAGGGGAAGTAAGTGGAGCGACAGGAAGGCAGCTGCTATCTTCGCCTTGAAACAAGCACTGCTTAACCAACCTTTCCTAGCCTTTAGCTACTTGACCCCCCCCCC
>NQII01002869.1:209381-232510 GCA_002778355.1 Clitarchus hookeri
CGTGAACGAGCTCACGCCACCCACCAATGTTTGAGGCCTCACCTCGCATTTCCCCCCATAACTTGTTTGGCCCCTTAATGAAAACCCTTGGAGCTGCGTATCCCATCGTAGAGTACCTCCGCTTGGGCCTGCCCCTGGTACTAGGCGTCGAGCCAGCCGATGACGCTGGACCAGCCTAGCCAACCGCCAACAGCAGGCCGGACGGCAGCCAGCCTCTCACCAGAGGCAAACAGCAGACACCTTCGCTGTCAGCCCATTGAGTCGGGAGGCCCCACACAAGACCTACGCCGACGAGTGCCCGACACACGGCAGTGAAAGGTAAGCCAGCGCCACCGCCAACGTCACGCACCTGCAAGCCTAACCTATCCCAGCTAGACTTTGTGCCGAGCCGGTGGTCTGCCTGCCCGACTCTGTTCAAGGGCACCATCAAGGCCAAGCGCCAGATTCTGCCAACCCTGCTTCAGTAAGGTCTGCACCCTCGAGCCTGTGTGACTGATGTAACACACACTAAAGACCCAGTCGATGCTGATACGCTGCTGCCCCTAAGGCCATCATTCATCAAAGTAGATAGAATGCACAAGTACTCGCAGTGTGGTACTCGTGGGTAGACACACACAAACAAAAGTAGGTCAAACATATATTTTCCACGTAGATGCGCGGTTGTGTGACATATTGCTGGTTAGGAGAGCTTCATCAGGCAGTGAGTGGTGACACACTGCAGTCTGGTGAGCGATGATTGGCAAGCAGTGAACTTAGCGGCCAGAAGGCAAAGTAGGGTGAGGCGGGAAACTTGAAAAGGGGGGTCGGAGAGGTTATCTTATGTTCAAGCCAGGTGTATCAGTGTGCCAGTTCCGAGCGTCACAGTTCCGCACTATTATTAGTAGAAGGAGGTATGCCTAGGGCCCTCGCCTCTCTGGTTGTGTAACAGCAGTCAAAGTTCTGGTTGTGAGATGCTGCGTGTGCTGCAACTGGCTTTTCCTTTGAAATAACAATCGTTTTCCTGGGAACCATAAAAGGTCATATAATTGAGAGTTTGCTGAATTGTGACATTATCTGTTTACTTTTGTTAGTACATTATAAGTCATGTAAAACATTTGAGCGAATTTTATTTTCTAATCTCGGTATTCCCTATTTTGAGCATTAAAATTAGCATTACATATTTTATTAATCACCCACATGAGTACAGTAATAAATCATTTGATTGGTATTGGGTTAGGTATTTTTAATTGGGTTCATACTATCTCGATTCCTAGTCTGTAGATTCTCTCTTATACAATCCCGTAAGAATCAGAGTTATCGAGGAATTGTGGAACCAAATTTGACATCACTTTTGATATGATTTCATTTTGATTTTAAAACACCGACAGGACATTTTCATGCCAGTGTAATGGTTTCGGGGGTGGTCATGTCCCTTATGGGTGCCCCTTTCTATCCGCTCCGGCAATACAGAGCAACAACATTATGACAACTATATTGTATAGCTAGTTAACATAGTCTTACGTAGATTTTGATAACAACTTCTTGCATTTTTGCTGAGAATTATTTAAAATTGCCACTCTCGTAAAATCCGTACTCATAAAGCCAGAGCTAGCCAACAGTTTTGGTACGTGTGCTACATTGATCGTAACTATTCACTTATAAGTGTGCGTCACAGGGGAGAGAGAAGTACTCGAGACAAAGCTTACCTGTACAATATCATGAGTCTTGCAAGTGGCCTAACTTACCAGGCATGTTCTTCAGATGTGGCCCTTTCAAAGATTTTAACTAATATCCGCCATTTTTTTGTTTTGTTTTATAAATTGTGGTGTACCAAGTGACCGTACGTACTCAACCCCTATATTTTATTGCTGCATGCCAACAAACAAATTTTTTAATGAACTTTTATTTCGACTTCTTGCATTTTTGCCTAAATTATTGTTATTTTTTCTTCAATATTTGCTATTTTTTTTTATTGTTCCCAAGAATGTTGTAAAATTACTACTGTTCCAAATCAAGGGGTTGTAAAAGTGTGGGCTTACTGTACCTCATTTTCCCTATCACAATATCTATGACAAATTTAATTTTTTGATTGGTAGCAGTGATAATTGTTAGTTGTTCAATGGACATTACTTATTCTACATTAGGGGCTATTTTCTGTGCATATTTTTTAAAACTGTGTTTGGAAATAATGTTTTTATACAAGTCTCAGAACCTAGTTATACAGGACTAGCTTACCTGGCCACGCATTGCTGTGGCATAAAAGATTTTGGTTCTGTTCATTTCTGTGAAATTAATTGAAAGAAGTATATGTATTTTCAAAATCTTTATTATTGAAGTACTTGTTTTTATACAATGTTTTTAGTTTTACCATCTTCCACGCGTATGAATAAGTTGGATGGTTTTCATACTCTAGAACACGGCACATACAATTGACTGTGCGAAAAACATTCTGTTTCCAAATCTATTCCGCACATTTGTAATGACTGCCCTTGAGCTTTATTTGTTGTCATTGCAAATGCCAATCTGACTGGAAACTGTGTTCTTTTAAAGTGGAAAGGAATTTCTGATGGAATAACTGGAATTCTGGGAAGAAGCACATCTTCTCCTTTGAAAGCACCTTTCAAGATGGTAGCTTCTATAGTATTGGCCATCATTTTTTTATTGGCATGTGCTGTTGCAAAGTTTTGGTGGATTGATGTTACGAAGTAAAATGACTGGCACTCCTATTTTCAATTTTAATATATGTGGAGGCAAACCTGGAACATCAAGCGAATTTAGAAATTCTGGTAGATAATTTACCGCTTCATTTTCATGGCATTCTGAAAACAATCAGAAAAAAAACGTTGAGAACAACGAACTGAAATGTTCAAACAGGCAGCTGTCCGCTAAGGCGCTTCCTGATGCGAAAGCATGGTAAAAATGAGCTTTTTGCAGATTTTATTATCTTTGCAGATAATACAGATAAAAAAGAAAGGTGTACAAACACTCATGGGAACGATAGGGAGATTTATAAAAAAAACATTGTGGAAATTGGTTGATTTTTTCCAGAGTTATACGCATCCGAACAAACGGACACAACACACACACACACATATATATATATATATNCCTGGGTTGACCAATCAAATGAACCCTGCAACCATGAAGTTTGTTTACGATATCTTCATAAATGTTCAATGTGACCACCACGAGCGGCCCAAACGACATCTACGCGATAATCTAACTTGTTCCACACTTTTGTCAGCATGTCCGGTGGTATGGTTTGGATGACGTCCGCAATTCTTGTTTTGAGGTTGTCAATGTTAGCCGGTAATGGTGGAGGGACAACTTGATCCTTTATGTACCCCTATAGAAAAAAATTGCACGGAGTAAGAGCCGGGCTTCTTGGGGGCCAGTGATGAAGAGCCTGGTCACCAGTTGCTCCTCAACCAATCCAGCGTTGCCACAATGTCACATTCAGGTATCCGCGAACAGCTAGGTCCCAATGGGGTGGCGCACCATCATGCTGGAAAATAAAGTCCCCTGCCGCCTCTTCTAACTTAGGAAATAACCACTCTGTAAGCATGTCCAAATAAGGGATTCCAGTGACAGTAGGCTCATGAAAAAAGAAAGGGCCGAAAACAGTGTCTTTGGATACAGCGCAAAACACGTTCACTTTGGGGGAAGCGCGCTCGTGTTTGGTGACATTGTGCCGGTTCACCTTACCATTTGTATGGAACGTCGTTTCATCGCTAAAAACCAGCTTGGACATGAAGACATCCTCTACCTCATTCTGGGCAAGAATGAGCACACAGAAATCACGCCTCAGTTCTTTATCCCGTTTGGTAAGAGCATGTACAAGCTGTAACCTGTATGGTTTGTACAGTAATTGCTTTCGCAACACTGTCCATACCGTCAATTGAGGGATTTGCATTTCCTGGGTAGCTTGTAGAGTTGATTTTCTCGGACACCGAACAAACGCTTGTTGAATCCGTTGCACATTCTCTTCGAACACACACGGCCGCCGGGAACTTTTTCCTTTGCAAAGGCACCCTGTGTCACGGAACTGACAAAACCAACATACAATACTCCACCTATCGGGAGGACAATGCCCGTATTTGCAACGGAATTTACGTTGAACAGTCGTATGGCTAAGTGTAAATCGTTTGACTTATTGTGTCTTGCGGAAGAGTTGTTCCATCGCCATCGTGATGCGAACTAAAACACAACACATGCTCATAGTGCGACGACAGGCACTCCCAGTGTCATCTCGTGGCACATAAAGGAAACATCAGACCGTCCCCTCACATTGACGTGTTCAATGTGATCTTGCTTCCCCTTCACCACCTCAAACCGAGAGTTAACGAACGCCATCCAAACCATAACACCGGACATACTGACAAGACTGTGGAACGAGTTTGATTATCGTGTAAATGTCGTTCGGACCGCTCATGGTGGTCACATTAAACATTTATGAATGTATGGTAAACAAACTTCATAGTTCCACGCTTCATTCGATTGGTCAACCAAGGTTGTAGGTTGTTTGGTTTTGATATTATAGACCTTCAAATTTAGGGTGTTCTTTTATACTCATCCTGTATTTAAAAAAAAGTGGATTTTTTTTGTGTATTTTTAAGATGCTAATTAAAGTAAAGAAGTGAGAACACTTTATAAATAATTAAAAATTCTAAGGGTAATTTTTTTAGACAGCCAACATTGCAATTTTGATTACCTACAGGATAGACAATTCTGAAATACTTAATTGTTTTTTTAATTTAATAGTGATTTTTTTAGTGCCTGTTTTTGTATCGCACTACTCAACAGCTTAGAAAAAANTAATTGTTTTTTTAATTTAATAGTGATTTTTTTAGTGCCTGTTTTTGTATCGCACTACTCAACAGCTTAGAAAAAACTGAAGTTTACTTCATATTATTTTTATGTAGGCGAGTTTAGTTAAAATGTTTGTCTAATGTCTGATTTATGTATTATGAATGCTTGCTAAGAGTATCCTTGATACTGTTTTCTATTACTTAATATAGGTGTATGATGAGTTTGTTCAATGTGAAGTCCAATAAGGTTAGTTTTAGTTTTTGTTGTTCTACATGTTTGGTTCNAATTGTTTTTTTAATTTAATAGTGATTTTTTTAGTGCCTGTTTTTGTATCGCACTACTCAACAGCTTAGAAAAAAACTGAAGTTTACTTCATATTATTTTTATGTAGGCGAGTTTAGTTAAAATGTTTGTCTAATGTCTGATTTATGTATTATGAATGCTTGCTAAGAGTATCCTTGATACTGTTTTCTATTACTTAATACAGGTGTATGATGAGTTTGTTCAATGTGAAGTCCAATAAGGTTAGTTTTAGTTTTTGTTGTTCTACATGTTTGGTTCACATCAACTGAATGTCTGCATGTATGGAAAATTTTTATCAGTTGCACCTAGTTGCCTTCCTCCATCCTCCTGCTGTTTGGGAAACTACTATGGCTGTCTTTCTTGTATCCAATAATGGCCAGTAACGGACAGTCTTTATGATAACCATGGATTACTAAATAGTAAATAGATTTACACAAAATAAACATTTCATGATAATATATACGTGTAGTTTTGCAAACTTTATGCTAGTAAATAAACAGTAACTTGCAGTGTTTGAAGTGCAAATTTTCATATCCTTTCTTGAAACTGTTAATTGTAAGGTTTTCAAAGAAGGAAGATGCAGAGACGATGCTGTTGAAGTGACATGATTATATAACAGTGAACCTAGTGGCCAGGAGGCAAACTAGTGCGAGACGGGAAATTTGTTAGAGGGGTTCTTATGTTTAAGCCAGGTGTCTGTCTGGATTTTGTGATGTTTTAGTGGCCCAGTTTCCAGCATCGCAGTTGCACTATTATTGGAAGGTGGCAGGGCCCTCGCCACTCTGGTTGTGCAACAGGAGTCAAAGTTCTGGTTGTGAGAAGCTGCATGTGCTGCAACTGGCTTCTCCTGCAAGTTCATATTCACTTCNAACAGGAGTCAAAGTTCTGGTTGTGAGAAGCTGCATGTGCTGCAACTGGCTTCTCCTGCAAGTTCATATTCACTTCAGCTACGGCTTGTTTGGTGTCCGCTCTGTGGCCATTCACTCTCTGGCCAAGTGTGTTGGTAGTAAGGTCAATGTACTCTGCATTGCAGTGAACGCATTGCAACTGGTAGATGAGAGTTTCCGTCACACAGTTGTAACTGCCCTGAGCTGTGCTGTTGAAGGAGGTTGAGGATTGGTGTATAGCACAAGAGCTACGGTATGGGCTATTGCAGGATGAGACCCCTTGGGGGTGGTGATTTACTGACTGTAGCATTGAGTGGCAATTGGGAATGCACCAGTTTGTTTCTAAGGTTGGGGGGTCATTTGAAGACTTATCTAGATGGTTTGGGGAACAAGTTTCGAGTGAATGGTGATGGGGCCAGAATTGTGTGTCCACTGGCATAAGAGGGGCTACGCCTATTTATTAATGCTCGTCATTTTGTGTTTCGTCGGTCGCATTTCATCCCTTCCCAGTTCGTTGGTTACTTCTACAATTAATATTGTGGTAGCCTATTAGAAGTGTGTCTATGCAGGAACAGTATCTAGGGGGACCTGCTGTATCTTTACCTGTAATGAACAGGGTAGTTATCTAATGAGAAGCCTAGCAACTGCATGTGGAGTAACAGCTCAGCCATCTTTCGGCAAGTGTAACAACGGTATGTTGGAGTAACACCGCAGCTATCTAGCGTATCATGCAAAAACTACATGCTGGCGAAACAGTCCAGCCATCAATAGCATTGTTGTATAATTTCATGAGATATACAGTTTCTTGAAAATAGTTTACAGATTATCTTCAACGAAAGCAATCAGTGAATGGTATAGCTCAAAAATCTGAATTACAGTTGCAATATTCGTAAAATTGCAGTCATTAATACTGTAAAATAATTAGTGGTCATTTACACTGCGATTCAGTTTTGAATACAAAAACCATGGCTGCAATTTACATTTCAAACAATTGTGCGTGTGTCTGCCATGCTGTATTTGTTGAACAATGGGAGTAAAAAACAGTGCTTCATTTATATAGTGAGAGAAAAACGTGTGCATAATTTTGTTTTTTTTAAAACAAATGTGGTAATTTTTACAGAAAATAATGGGAATACAGCGGCTGAGAACCTACTTCAAATCAATGAATCAAACTTGGGCTACTGGAGAGGCATGCAGTGGAATTCTTTGCTTCCAAAAGCATAATTTTTTCTTTTGGCAGAGTGAAATATATTTGTTTCAATGGAAAACCATTCCTATTGGAGGCAAAATAAAAATTTGTACAGAAATTAAATTTCCTACTGAACTGGTGGTTCAACCTGTGGCACTGTATACCAAATGTATACCAATAATTTTCCAAGAATTTTCCCCAAAAATCTAGGTGTAACTTAGAATCGATGGTAGCTTGGAATGGAGTAAATATTGTAGATGGAGTGAGGGGTGGGTGTAGAACGAAGCTTCCCTTTGTGATGTGCGTCACACTCAGGGCAGGCCAACCTGCAGCTGCACCGGCCGGGCAGCGCACTCACTCCAAACCACCACTGCCACATTTATAGATCA
Organism: Clitarchus hookeri; assembly: GCA_002778355.1. Classification (NCBI taxonomy): domain Eukaryota; kingdom Metazoa; phylum Arthropoda; class Insecta; order Phasmatodea; family Phasmatidae; genus Clitarchus; species Clitarchus hookeri. The sequence continues at coordinate 216,938 of NQII01002869.1, forward strand.
ATTTTTGCCAGCTTCTCCCCCTTCCCCCTCCTCCTTCCGTTCTNACTCCAAACCACCACTGCCACATTTATAGATCAATTTTTGCCAGCTTCTCCCCCTTCCCCCTCCTCCTTCCGTTCTATCATATTTTGGCATACCTATTAAGAGCAGTGACATTACGACCTATTTATTTTATCGCTGTGGACTAACAAGCGTATTTTCAATAAATTTTAACTGCAATTTCTTATATTTTCGGTGGGTTTTTTTGGATTTTCCCATCAATTTTCTTTTATTTTTGATGGTTTCTGAGAATGGCCTCATAAAATTGCAGGTGTTTCGACAAATGGTTACCCTGTTTCTCTAGAGAATACAAACTTATGCATGCAGTCTAACCACATAGTTGTGTTAGTGGATTTTCTCGCTAATGTTGATGATTGTGTATATTTCCAGATGGCCCTGATATTCTGTGAGGAAGGTGTGAAAGATTGCAAACCTCCGTGCGTGGCACAGACGTTCATCAACCACAGTGCTGTTCTCTACAAGATATACTTTGTGGGCGACAAATACTCCGTTATTGAACGACCTTCTCTAAAAAATTTCTCTGCTGCTGGGGGTAAGAATGTAGAATCTCGATAGTTACGCATGCAGTAGAATCTCAATAGTTAGACGTGGGCAGTAGAATCTCGATACTTACACATGCAGTAGAATCTCAATACAATGGAACCGCGTTATAGCGATAGTCGACAATGGCAAAAATAAATTATAGCTATAGCGAGTTATCATTATAACACAATTTACTTTTTTTTTTTTTGTACGAAAATGTTGTTCCCAAATTTACTGTGTGTAATGTACAGTGTTGCCCTTCCGACCAGGAGGTTCTTATGGGCTGCCGTTGTATATCCTGTGTTTAAAGAATGCCGTAAACTATGCTATGAAGTGTATGTAACGACCAGCAGACGCGCGCACGTGTCTTCCTCCTCCTTTCTTCTTCCCCTCCCTCAAATTTTCGGGTTGCGGGATTGAGTTAGTTGCCTACCAATCAGCGCGCTACTTCACTCCTTGTCTCGCTCTTTCACTTCCTCTTCTTCTCCTGTCTCTCTCCCTTCAACCAACATTTTATAAACCTGTCATGCCTCAAAACAGAACTTCCACGTGTTTAAGTTTCCCCTCCACTTCCTTTCACATTTATGTTGCTGATCGATAAATTCCTCCAAAAGTCCTTTGTTTCCTTGTAAGGCAGAGGATAGCCAGCCTCTCGGGTTGAGAAGAAAGAAAGAGGCGACATGTTTCTTTTTTTAGGGTTGACATTCCAACACTGTAAAAAAAAACCAGCAAGTCGCGTAAAAGAAAAATAAAGCCGAAGCCCGCAGCAGTTATTAACTTGTTAACTGTCTTTTAAAGACTGTAGGATACCTTTCATCTTACAGCACGTCACAATTTTTTTTTTTTTCAAGCTTTCTTTCTCAAAACAAATTATTGTTTTCAAGTATTATTAAAAGAATAATAACTAAACAAACTGTTTTAAAACATTAATTACATGCCCTCAGCATCTTTTCACGACAAAATATTTTTAAACCAAGTTTCCAAACAAACTTTTACTCGCTCGGCAGAGTGACACACCCACGAGGAAATAAGCGTAATTTAACCAAATCAACCCCTTAACACACAAAATAACATACTAGTAAACTTTCACTAGTATTTATAATTAAAACAGCAACTTAAAATCACTAGTGAAATCATTCTTTAAATGCCAGTTACTTAAAATCACCGTTTATGAAAAACTAATTTTTAAATTTCAAAACGTTTCTCGGGTCACGCCTTTATGATTTACGGCATTTTTTATAACAAACTCTGGCATTTAAAATCCATTTTTAATACTTTTAAAACCTACAATATTCAAATTCTCGTTTTTGCACAACAAAAATCACAGATTATGAAATAACTTTTTTCAATTGCAAAACTTTTCCCGGGTCACGCCCTTATGATCTAAGACAACTTTATAACAAACTTTGGCATTTAATATTCGTTTTTGATATATAAAAAACCTGCAATATTCAGAATTCCAGTTTTATTTAACAACTAAACCAAAGTAGTCAACCACCTAGACAGTACAGCATAAAAGGAGCGGCAGGCTGATAGCATCTTGCCGCCACCATTCCCCTCCCTGTTATCACACTTTTTTCCAGCTTACCCCTCTTTTCTTGGCCTCGACTAGCTCTACTCCCATTTGTATCTCTCCCCGCCACTATAATACCATCTTCCTTATCCCTCACAACACCCGCCCGCTCCTCTTACCATGGCTCCGGCCAACGCGAATGTCACCACACAGACTAACAAAGGCTGGCTCGCGCGTTACAAGTGGGCGAATGTCACTTGCGATACGACGTGTTTAAACATTTTAAAAATAGGAGTTTACAAATGTTCTTATCGCTATAGCGAAAGGGTACATTGACAGATTTTCTTTATAAACGAAGTTGAGTACCTTTCAAATGAAAAGGAAAATGATGGTGCAATAAAAAACTATCGCAATAGCTGGCGTGTCGCTATAGTCCATACTCGTTATAGCGCGGTTCCACTGTAGTTAGACGTGGGCAGTAGAATATTGATAGTTACACATGGGCAGCAGAATCTCAATAGTTGCACATGCAGTAGAATCTCGATAGTTATGCATTGTAATCTTGACAGGTATATATGCAGTAGAATTTCAGTAGCAACACATATACTAACTATATTTCTGTATAAAGGCTGTTCACAGTAAAATAAACACTTTTGAAATCAACCTTTTAAAAATGTCGCTGCCCCTATCTGCATATTTTAATGGAGACACTGACTGGCATGCGTCCAGCAAGTTGGTAACGATGGAGGGAAAGTGGTTTCATATATTAATGTTGAATTATGGGGTTTTGCTAAACAATTGTGAATACTAAAATTATTAATTTTGATTTTGAATTTTTTTTATACATATACAGCAAAACATATTATTTACCTTCTCAATATTAATTTTTCCCGTGATTTGCGCTATTTTCTTCAGGTCCTGTTTATGTGCCATAAGAAGAAATGTAGTTCTTTCCCTCAAATTGCATCACAAAGTTTGTTATATGCCCGCTATTATCGCCTTACAAAACACATAAAAATGGCTTATTTACATCTTGTTTCTCCATCACAGATAACCACCAGAAGTTCATAAACCTTTGTGCTAAAATTAATTTTAATTAAGAGATGTTTGATGGGGTAACAACTGGTAATTTTGTGCCTGTCAAACACTTTATTTTACATTTTGCGCCTGGAACACACATCAAAGCAAGATGGCGGCCTCTGAATATTGATCCCTTCAAAAGCACGAGTGATAACACTGCGACTGCTGTATTCACATCTAAACTGAATGGTGTTTGTAAACAGGTGAGGAGAACTGTTAGTAATAGGTCAGATGCTCGCAAGGTCACGGCATGAGCAAAGCAGCGGAACGTGAGCCAACAGCACTAGTAGTTCACTGACCATGCCTGCCGTCAAGTTATCGATCATGTCACGTCTGCTGACTGCCGAGTGCCGCGTGCTTCTATACTCAGTTCAATTGTCATGTGCTTTGTTTATGCAATGTGTCTAACATGTGCTTGTTTTTTTTGTGGAGTCAAGATTACCATATCGCTATTGTAAAAGTGAATTCTTTTTTAAAAATTGTGAAATGTATACGGCCGAAAAGCAGGGCACAACTCAAAAAAGATGTAAAAGGGTTGCGGTGCAGCTATGATGCGAACTTTAAAATTATTGTGGCAAATTATGCAGTGCAAACGAACAACTGTCAAACTGCCCGGAAGTACGGTGTGACTGAAAGTAGTTAGTGTAATTGGAGAGTGAATTTGAATTGTCCAAAAAACGCAAAGTGCCATGTAAAGCCTTTTTCTAGACACTTAGTGTAAGAGTTGGGGCTCGCATTATATTCAGGGTCACATTATTTTTGGGTAAACACTGTATTTATTACGATAAAGGTTAACGTGTATCTAGCCGATGTCCGGTAAATAAATACGTCTGCAGTATGTTGTTTTAATTTAAACATAACATCTGACGTAATCTTTTTTATTTTCTGAACTTTTTATTTGTGGAAAGGAATAGAGAAAATAAAAGTGCGTAAAACAATTTTGGTTGCAGATAAACTGAAAATTATATCAAAGTTCGACAAGCAAGTGGGTACACGTGTTGATATTGCAAAATAACTATGCATTCCAGTTAGCACGCTTAACACGATTATGACGACCCGTGAAACCATCACAGAAAATGTGGCACATTGTGGGCCAAATGTAAAAAAACAAGTCAAAATCTGACATAATTTTTTTTCTGTTTGGGTGTAAGTTGATGTTATAGAGTATTTGTAAATTATATTTTAAAAATTTTATTACTGGAAAGTATTTACTGCAGGAGAAACTAGAAATACAGGAAATGAGATCTGTACTAGATGTAATTTTAGAGCTTTCCCTTAACTTACACTTTTCTGCAATTTACTCATGTTTCCTTAGTCCCCTTGTAAAGTGTAAATAAGGGGTTTCGCTGTAAGTGTCAGAATCAGGGAATTTTTAAAAGATTTGCTTTTCAAATGATTTCAATTTCACTTGACCAATGCCTGAATGAAGGGATCGGCTAATGCAATGTTAGTTATACATGGTGGACGATGTGCATGCAAGCAGATCTCAAGCAGAGCTTTCAAAAGTGCTCAATTTACCGTGAACAGCCCAGATATCTAAATATCTTGTGCGTGCGTGCATCGTGTGTGCACGTGCATGCATGTGCACGCGTGTGTGTGTGTATCTCTCTCTCTTTCTCTCTATAGCAAAATGGTTTTTTTTTTTCCTCCAAATTAATATTAATCTATTCTTCTGTTCTGGGAAGTAAAGTGCTAGCATTCAAATGTTTCAAGCAGCTGCAATGTGTAACATTTATTTTCAACATTTAATATGTGCATTTATAAATAAAGGACAGAAAAAAAATGTTATTCTCGATTACCAATCATCATAACTTATTCTAATTTTAAAATCTTTAGAAAATGATGGTCATGTGGAAAAGGCAGTATATATTCTATGGTCAATGTGTACATTATCATGCATGTAACAGCATTCGTATACAGGATGGCAATGAAGTGAGAAAATTAGGAATGGGTCGAATAACAAAAAATATCGGTTCCGGTTCTGGTACCGATTCTACAATTAAAATATCGGTTCCAGTATTCAGTTCCATTTTGAATACTTGCATTTTGCTTGCAACTTCATTCAACCAATGCAGGTAAAATTCATTAAATGTTTTATTTAACCTACCGAAGAATAGAACAATAACAAAGTGTGAAGATAAGATTTAATGTATCCTACAGATAAACTTGTATTAAATTTACTTAAGGTTAGTAAATATGGAAAAAATTCTTCTTTTTTTTTTTACATTAATAGGTGGTGATTATGATATGTTTGGAAAATACTTTAACTAAACAACTCGCAGTGCCTAAAGCCAGAACATTGTGGCGTGGCTTTAACCTATGGTCATTAAAAGAATGTCAACAACTCCATCGCCTTCCTTTTTATTTTTGCTTCTTTTATGTAGTGACAGGGCGGCCAGGCCCACTTCCTTTTTTTTTTTGCTGTGTTGGAATGCCACACCTCTAAAAAAAATCGTCCCTTCTTCCCTTCTTCAGCCCCCTTGACAAGGCTATTCTCTGCCTTACACGGAAACAAAGAAGGCGTGGAGAAATGTATCAGAAGGCGTGGAGAAATGTATCAGAAGGCGTGGAGAAATGTATCAGAAGGCGTGGAGAAATGTATCAGAAGGCGTGGAGAAATGTATCAGAAGGCGTGGAGAAATGTATCAGAAGGCGTGGAGAAATGTATCAGAAGGCGTGGAGAAATGTATCAGAAGGCGTGGAGAAATGTATCAGAAGGCGTGGAGAAATGTATCAGAAGGCGTGGAGAAATGTATCAGAAGGCGTGGAGAAATGTATCAGAAGGCGTGGAGAAATGTATCAGAAGGCGTGGAGAAATGTATCAGAAGGCGTGGAGAAATGTATCAGAAGGCGTGGAGAAATGTATCAGAAGGCGTGGAGAAATGTATCAGAAGGCGTGGAGAAATGTATCAGAAGGCGTGGAGAAATGTATCAGAAGGCGTGGAGAAATGTATCAGAAGGCGTGGAGAAATGTATCAGAAGGCGTGGAGAAATGTATCAGAAGGCGTGGAGAAATGTATCAGAAGGCGTGGAGAAATGTATCAGAAGGCGTGGAGAAATGTATCAGAAGGCGTGGAGAAATGTATCAGAAGGCGTGGAGAAATGTATCAGAAGGCGTGGAGAAATGTATCAGAAGGCGTGGAGAAATGTATCAGAAGGCGTGGAGAAATGTATCAGAAGGCGTGGAGAAATGTATCAGAAGGCGTGGAGAAATGTATCAGAAGGCGTGGAGAAATGTATCGATTGGCTAGCAGTGTTGCCTACAGGGGCCGACTGAGTGATAAAGACAGAGAAGGGAGAGGATAGTTTACGACTACCACTCCTTAATTTTTTTTTTGTGTGTATGGCCCACACCCCATGATTTTTTTCTTTATGTTTGGGGAAAAGGGAGTGCTATACAGGAGGTAGTTATTTTTGTAAGGACAGAGTTTTGTGGTAAATTTATTGCTGTGTAGAAACGAGAACCGAGTAGTTGTTAATCTAAAACCGGTTCTGAGTCAAACCTCAAGAACCGGTATAAATTGGAACCGAAGAACCGAACCGACCCATCCCTAGAGAAAATACATAAATCCGGGTGTCCATGAAGTGAATGGAGAATAACACTGCCTGAAAGGATATTGAAAACCGGTTCTGAGTCAAACCTCAAGAACCGGTATAAATTGGAACCGAAGAACCGTACCGACCTATCCCTAGAGAAAATACATAAATCCGGGTGCCCATGAAGTGAATGGAGAATAACACTGCCTAAAAGGATATTGAAAAAAAAAAAATGTTTGGCTATAGCGATAGTTAATGTCAGTATTATCGGTTGTCTTCATAACATGGTTCCACTGTATGTGGTCTCACAAGGAGTGGACTCTGTGCTAGGCAACTCTGGTGCGTAACTTGAGTAATGTTAGGCTGGCAGGCGTGTGTGGTGCCTATTTGTAGATAATTTTCTCTTTGGAATCGTACAGTAGTGGCAATGAGAACCACAATGGTTAGCAACCAACATAAATGCAACAAACTTATTTTTTGGCATGTTTCCTTAAAATGTTTATTTATTTGACCAAATTGTTCAGGTTCCCCAAAAACTGTTTGTTATATTAAGGGAGGGGATCAGTATTTCCAGGGTTTGAATTGTTGAGAGTTTACTGTACTGCTGAATAAAAGAATGTACAGTAGAACCCTGTTATAACATTTTCCAAGGGGTCAGTAAAATAAAATGTTATTAACAGAAACAGGGAACAGTATTACACCTGTAGGGACACGCCAAGCTAAACAAAATTCTAATGTAATAATTTTTTTATAAATAGGGAGTTAAGTTCTTCCAAATCTTCATCTGAATCATTTTATGCAAAAATATCGGTGATCTCAAATCCGTGGACCATAGCATCATCAATTAATGCACAATGACATATATTCTGGGGGTTTGCTCACTCATCTACTCGTAGTTATCTTAGTAATGTTGAGGACCATCACCTCTACAATCCTTAATACTACCCTCAAGTGTAAACTGTTTTCTGCATCTCTTTGTGGGCTACTACATTGCTAATGTGTCTCGAATTTTACTTAAGAGAAAAATTGCATTTGAAATGCTGCAAGGAATTTAAGAAATACTGATGTTATAAGCAGGAAATGAAAAATATAGTGACTGTTATATGCAGGAAAGGAAACCATTAGGCCTTATGGAGAAACTGTGGGTACATGAAATAATGGTGTTATATGCAGGAATATTATAACAGGGTTTTACTTTATCTCCAGGAGTGATGACATAAGAACATTCCACCTTCTCATCAGTGACTTGATGTTTGCCCATTTTCAAACACTTCTGACCCACTTGTTGACTTTTCTCATCAATGCTGTTGCTGCATTCCTTTATGAACTTCAAGAAGTTTCAGAACCTTTGATCACAAAATTCTGATGACCACCTTGCTTCTCAACCGTGCAAACAGCTAAGGGTGCCACCATTTGTTTCCATTTTTACATGCTATTGTTTTAGTTAAGCTTGCCATGTCATCTATTGTGCAGCAGTTTTACCTTCCGTGGGAAACAGAATTTTGATATTACAGTAGAACCCCTTTATAAGGTTCCCGTTTAAAGGGTTTTCCCGCCTATAATGCACGANAACAGAATTTTGATATTACAGTAGAACCCCTTTATAAGGTTCCCGTTTAAAGGGTTTTCCCGCCTATAATGCACGCTTTTTCTAGTCCCCAATGTTTCTCCATAAGAACAATAACAAACATTCCCGGAAATAAGGTTTTCATTTTCCCGCGANCATAATTTTATATCTTTTGGTGTCCAGATTCTTGAATTTTTGTGTTTCCCTCTTATAAGGTTTTCCTGCTTATAGCGTCACTTTCTTGTGGACCCCTGAAGAACCTTATAAGAGGGTTCCACTGTACTTTAATGATTGTTTCATGAAAAAACAGTCAATTTCTGTTACTTTTTGAATCACCCATGTACGTAGTAAAGGAAGCCTCTTTTTTGTTTTATAGTGTTAATTCATTTATGTTAATACCGTATTTACTCATGTACAACCCACCCCTTTTTAGCCTAAAATTTGTGTTCAAACAAATGGGTGGGGCTGAACATAAAACATACTTTATTCCTACTGGTAAAGTATATGGACATTTTCATTTGCCGGCATCGGAATGTTTAATATCATTCTATCACAACAAAATGCTGGAAAAAAAAGTAAAACAATACAAAAATGTAAAGAAAAAATGCATGTCAACAATCTGCGTTGCCGCTACACATACCTGCCACGTGAGTTTGTAAACAAACATAGGAACATGGCCACTCTGCCGTGGAAGTGTTCAATGTTTACAGGTTACGGAAACATTTTGGAAGACGTAATTACTGTAATAAAAATGAAAACACGCAACATGTGCAAAAAACTACAAGACATGTACTGTGAAAGATATTTACACACCACTTATACTGTACATAACTATTACCTAAAAAATAAAGCAGAAAAATACACATCACTATAATTACATTTTATTGTTATTGATATGTCTGATCTATTTGGAACATCATCACTAAAGTTAAAACTGTTTTGTCACCAGCTTTCATTTTGAGATTCGGGCTCTGCTTTCACTGCTTGTGCAATTTTATTATGTACGCATAGAGCTCTTCTTCTATTTGTTAGAAGTCTGTTGCCTCCCACGAAATGCCTGCTAATCACTTAGTGCGGTCTTTAGTTTTTTCTCCTGTTGGCACCACATTTGCTTACTTTTACAGTCAGTATCGAAGTGTTCCCCGCAGTATGTTTCTTACAGTGTTCCTTTACATGCTTCACAACTTTAAACTTAACACCAGCAGTGAAAGTTCACCATTCCTTTCCCATTGTCTCGCAAAAAATTATTGAAACGCCAAAGCTTGAATGATAGTTGTACAATCAACAGCCACAGAATCCCAGAAACGAACTGAAGCCGGAAAGTTGTGCACATTCGTGATGGGGCAACACTGCCTAAGCGGTTGATATAATGTGGCCTGCACCCACACAAAGCCACCCACCGTCTACGTCCCAGGATGTTTACCTCTCGGTGGGCGGCGTGCATAACAACACATGACCAGCTTGTGAACATATCCGAATGCGACATTTTTGGGTGACGTGTTGTGTGTTTTTGTATGGTTTCCGTAATTCACCACATGGTGAGGTAATGCAAGGAAATGAATTTTTTGTGAATTAACTAGTTGAAAACTGGAGGTAGGGCTACACAGGAAGGAGGGCTGTACACAAGTTAACACGGTATATGCTTGTTACAGATAGACAGACCATATTCTTCGACAGCCATGCTGTCTCGAAAGCGGATTCGACATCGAGTCTCAACATCCTGGATCCTGGGGACAAGATACAGCTTCCTCTGCATCACGATCACCACCGCTTCCAGAGCATAGTGAGAACCCTGCGCAGGGAGTTTGGCATGTCGCTTCTTGGCGTTGATGTGGTCATTGAAAACGGCACTGGTCGATATGGCATCATCGACATCAACGTGTACCCAGGTGCAGTCCATGTTTTATTCTTTGGTTTAGTGTACATGTGACGGTTTTAAGTGTGGCTCTTCAAAGTTAAGTGCTTTTACGGTATAAGCAGGAAACGGTGTTGCACGTGCAAGGACACATTAAGTGAAACAAAATTTTAATGTAATAATTTTTGTATGTAAATACCAACTTTAATTTCAACATCTTCATCTCAATCATTTGATCATTTGATGCAAAACTATTAGTGATCTGAATTCTATGGATTATAGCATTATCAATTAATGCATATTGACATGCATTCTGGATGCTTGCTTACTCATCTACTCATGGTTATCATAGTAATTTTCAGGATCGCCACCTCTAAAAGCCTTAATATTTCAAGTATAAACTGTTTTCTATATATGTTTGTAGGCTTCTGTGTTGTTAATTTGTCTAAAATTTTACGTAAGAGTAAAATTGCATTTTAGATGCTGCAAGGAATTAAACAAATACTGATGTTATAAGCAGGAAATGAAAATTTGAACATTGTCATATGCATGAAATGAAACCATCAAGCCTTATGGAGAAGTGGTGGGACCATGAAATAATGGTTTTATGTGCAGGAAAATGTTATATGCGGGAAGGTTATAACAGGGTTGTACTATATATTATTGTTTCCCTTCTCAGTACTTAATAACAACAATAGCAAGTGTACAGTAGAACCTCTCTATATCAACCCCATGTATTGCTGTGAAGAAGGGGATACAATAAAGTACCACTGTAACAAACTGCCTAATCACAAAATTTTGTTATAACGAATTGTTTTTGTCCCTACTAAAGCCTATGCAATACATTGAGAATTTGTTATACCGAAACCAATTTTTACATTGTGACTTTAGGCATAATATGAAAATATTCATGTAGACATTCTCACTATGCCACAATTCTCTACTATCTTCATAAACTCAAAATAATTTTTGGGGTAACTTAACATTTTATAAAATGTTGAAATATATACACAGACATGTTGCATCATCGCTGTGTGGAACACTGCATAAACTTCTCATGTATGTCGTATTTTTGCATGTTTTTGATGTAATGCTCAAGGATTCTGGTGATAAAAGTTGGACTACAGTCATTGTCACAAAGATTTGTGCTGGCAGTAATCATTCTATAACCTTGTGATTGATGGATGATGCTGATAGGTAGGGACCCCTGAAAATGGTGAATAAAACTCACCAATATTGGTGAAAAAAATTCCTTAAAGCGGTGAATAAAATACAACATAGCAGTACAAAATATTATTTTGAAAGTTTACGCTACATATACAATATTAATGACGCACAAACAATCTAAATGTCTCGGTTACAAGATCAGTTGATATTTAAGAATCAGTGGATAAAAAATGACATGGCTATATTAAAAAATTAATTTTTAACTTCTCAGAATGCACAATATATACGAAAATTACCTAAAATCTCAATGACTTAATAACAAATTATACTTTGTATTTAACGGTAGTAATAAAGTTAATAAAATAACTCTTGCATAGTATGTAATGTGCAGTATATTTCACAAATATTTCTGTGAATAAACACACTATTCAGTCTTCTTATTATTAGTATTTAAAAATCACTTCTCAGTAACAGTATCAGCAGAAAGCTTACTACCAAAATACTGTTCAAAAAGAACTGCAGGGTTTTGTGGAGTTAACGGTTCTCAGATCTGAAAGAAAGTGGCTATATGCAGAAAATGCTCTTTCACTGTCAGCATTGGAAGGTGGAATCCATAATGCTGACGCAGATTGTTCCGCAAAGTTTGAGTTTTTTCATGTAAGCCTAACAAAACTTTGACGACATCAACTGGCTTCGTTTCGCTCAACAATTCCAACACTTGACTCTTGGAATGCCAAGTAGCCTTCAAGAAATTTCTTTTGAAACCGTTTGGTGAGAAGGGGAACTTTCTTTGCACTTGCGTACAATGAGTCATCAACCGTGTTGTTCACCTCATATTTAGGAGGAAAGAGTTTCCCAATGTTAAAAACATAGCCTTTTCCTGCATCACAATTCATCAAAATGTGCATCACATGCGCATAGTTTTCCAGGATTTTTACTAATCGATTGGCAGCAACAGCGCATGTGATGGACAACAGGAGAAACACAATACAGTGAAACCTCGTTGTTGAGTTCCCGTTTATGTCGATTTCCCATGTCAATCTATTTTTGGATGGTCCCAACAAATATCCTATACAAACAAAGTTAAGAAAAACCTGCATGCTTTGACCCTTAAATCATTAATTTACCCGCATCCATCAATCAGATATTCTATCCGAAAACCAAAATATAATCTGAACAATTGTTTATCAGTGAAATAATTATCTTAAAACTGATAGTACCAAAATTCAGTAGCGCCAAGAGCAAGTAAGCAGACATGTCCTAACCTCAAATGCTAGTCTACACAACTAGTTGTGAAATGCTGCAATTGTTGACAACTACATAATTCACTTTTGCTAATTCAATCACTATTTGTTTTAAATTACTCACGTCGAAAAACAGGTAAAACATAATAATTGCAGGCACTTCTTTGATTCAAGTCAGCACACGAAAATTCGCGCAAATAAAACACGTATGTATAATGGTGGTGGTACGGACCAGAACCAATCATTAATAATGGACGGCACGGATTTGAACATTACTCTGGTTCCACAAAGGAAACTTAATAATTTTAGGTCAGTATTGTAAATAACCATGTAAATTACAAGCATTAAAGGGGCACAGTATGTTTTCACGGACTAATTTTGTTAAGATAAAATTACGCTAGTAACTTTTTTTAAGAATGCAGTGATATCAACTGTCACAAAAGATGGTTAGTGTTGTCAACTTAGCAGACTTTCCGTTTAATTTGGCGAAATTGAAAAACATTTAGCGGACAAATATACATTTCAGCGGGTAACAGAATTTTTAATTGAGTAAAATATAATTTAAAAAAATTGTATTGTTACATGTCAAACTCAAAAAAAAGTGTTAAATTTGTATCCAAAATAGAGTTAAAAAAATGCACCGTTATTATAATGAAACTATGTACTTTATTACTGTACTTTAAATGTAATTTTTAGCATGTTTCTATTTTAAATCATTGTTTTTAATAAATTTTGTTTGATTTTTGCCACTTTTTCTACATTTGGCAGAAATTTTGTGAATTTTATGTAAACATTCAATGGCGATTAGCAACAACAGCGCGTGTGACGGGTAACAGGAGAAACACAATTTAAAAAGATAATGTTTGTTGACTACCGACATCGATAGTGTTGCAACGTATCTCTGATGTTATGAAAATAAATTTTTTAAGGTTATGTCAGGGAAGAATTCGTGGAAATGTTTATTTACACGTCCAGTTTTATAAGTAGTAGTTTTGTTATTTAACATTTTTTTTGTTTGCATATATACATATATATATAGCACGCATTGTGACAGAAGATTGGAGTTATTGCGGTATTCACAATGTAAATAATTGAATAAAAACTGCATTCAGTTGGTGAATAATTTGTAGAACAATTTTGTTACATGAATATTAATTATGCTTTAAGAATATCATATGTATTTCTTTGCACAATTTTTGTCAATCCGCCTGAATTTCAGTATTATAAGTAGTGCGGGCAGATAAAAGAATTTATTTTCGCTACTTAAAAATATACAATTTCGTGATGAATTTTGTTTTTATCCTGTATTTTAAAAATTTTGTCGCAAAACAAATAATAGGTGTAATTTTGCAGTATTTTGTGTATTTCGCCCTACACCATTTCCAGGGGTCCCTACTGATAGGTAAACAGTTTCATTTGACTATGCAAGCACATACGTCTTGTGATTGAGTCGTGAGTGAGCAGTCATCACACATTTTGTACCAAAAATTTCCCTGAGAAATTTGGAGTATGACTACTACATGAATCATTAATTAGATACTTGACAAAAGTAATTACTAGCGGTGCCCGTTTCGAGTGTAACTAATGTTAATTATGTTCTCTGTTGGTACTTTATATCAATTCCCTATAAATGGTGCAGATTTCTCTTAAATGTTTTTGTAAGTGAACATGTAGTAATGGGGGATGTACTGCCTATGAACAAGTGAAGTAACCATTATTAGAGACCCGAGAAATTCGCAACTCGTGAATTTGCAAAAAATCTTAAGACTGTTTTAAATAGTGGAGAACAACTTTTAATGAATTTTAGAGTTGTTATTTGGTGTTTACTCGTGAATTTCTTAAAATTATCGTGTATCCACAAATTTTGACATGCATTCGATAATTTCAACGAATTTACTGATATCAACAAATCATTAAATGTGCGTGCCAACGTGCGGTGAGGGTAGCACTTGGCTACTGAGAGGGCGAAAGATGTACGAGCGTGTCGGTACTCGTGGGTGACTTAGTCGGGTTTGGACAGTTGCGGACTGCAGAGTTTTATCTGATCTGTTTTAAAATTCTACCAAAAATTAATATTAACGAAAGAGTAAAGCAGTTTTCTCAAGAAGGCATGGTTAAATAGGGAGATGTCATGATATGCCGTTTTTGAAATAAAATAGTAGTGTGGGAAACCTCCGACAGCGTCAAGAAACACGTGCGGGGTTACGGTCACGTTGAAGCCGTCGAGAAAGGAAAGCGGCGGTAAACTATGTTGCAGGCAATTGAAGGTGCAAAGACAGCAAAGGTACGGATATAGTTGAAGTTACATTATCCTGATGAGGTCTCCCTACGGGATGACCAGAATTGAAATCAATGTTTAAAAAATCTGATTAAAATAATCCACAAACACCGTATTGGCACCTAAATAATTAGGATCAAGATATTTTTATTTATTAATAATCTTCAAAATTAGTTTTTTTAGAACAACAAATTGTTACTATTAATTTTTTGAAGTAGACTTTGCCTACTGTATATAATGTACCATTTTTAAAGTTTAAAGATTTGATGCATCATGAGCCGTCTCCAGAAAAAAATATTCTTGTGTTTGCTTAATCTGTGTTAATGTTCACAAGTTTTCTATAATCCGTCGCCACCCCGTAATTTCCTTTGTTCCATGTGACCATGTAGTCAGACTTCCCTTCCCCTCGTCAAGGGCAAGGCACGGTCATCCCTCCCTCACTCTTCTTTGATAAATGGTTCTCCACCCCTTCGTCATTTTCATCTTGTCACCTCTCCTGCTTTTTTTTTGTTCATGGTACCCCACCTCTCATCATTTTTCATTTTCTTTCACACAATTTGCAGAACTTATTCTGCCATGTTCACGTTAGTAACGCAACTATGTTCTCTTCTTTGTGGTCTAACGTAAGTTTTCGCCGCTATAATTGACTATTTTATACTTTATCCGTGTAATACATCCGCCGTCTTTGCCTAGTCCATCTCAAATATCACATCCCACCCCATGATTGTGTAAACAGCTTGCTTGTGAAAC
>NQII01002869.1:232577-261895 GCA_002778355.1 Clitarchus hookeri
CCCCCCCTCGCAATCATAATCTGAAGCAGAAAAATTAAGACTTTGGCCTTTTAAATTCAGAAAGCTGCTGCTTCCACTCACAGTGGATTTCAGTTTAAAAATTATTTATTCTGACCCAAACTCGCACAAAATTTTGTTAACAAACAGCAATAAATACAGTTGTACCGAAAAAGCATGTACCGATAAAGCATATCCACAGTTAATTTTCAGTAGTGCTGGCAAAACTCTGGTATAAATAATGATAAAGCTACCCGCTCGTATCATTTATCGGATGTTGCGTCGATCAAAGTATATTTCTGACCCGTCATCTAAGATTTCCCGCAATGATAGTGTTTAAGCTGGTTGTTTATGCAAACGTCTAGTAACTGCTCTGCGGCGTGTTGCCTGTCTTCCCAACACTCTGTCTCTGCGGCGTGGAGCGACGTGCGAGTCTGGCTTGCTACCTCTTCTTACACGCTTCACGAGAGGGGAAGTTGTTGCCTAGTAAAAGAAAAAGCACGTCCTCTCTCTCTCTCAGCCATGCACTCTTGCCTTCACACACCCGCCGCATAGCAAATAAACTAAAGTGCTACTGGCGAACGTAGAAATGTTATCAGGATTATCCGTTCCTCAAAATAGTTGCACCTATCATCACTTGTATTTCAAAGGTAATGGTTTCGCCTGAAAATGTTATGCAATACATTTTAACAAGCAAAACATGCTGATCCAGGAAATTAGCAGCACCAGACTTTAAGTTCTATTTTCAAGAATTCAATCTCTGCGAAACTTACAACTTGACGAGGGTGTACATGCGTACATAGAGCTCATGGAGAGATTGAAGACACACACCAATATAAATGTCTTGGAAGCACTTAAATCCATGGAAGATGACCACAAGGCCTTTGTGGTGGGAGCCTTAACAGTTTTTAGTATGCCAGTGTCAAATGTGGACTGTGAGCGATTCTTCTCACAATTTTCTTGTGTTCATACAAACAGGAGGACAAATCTGAGTGTGACCAATCTTGAACTTCTCTCTTCCTATGCATATGATGAAAAATTATGACATTTCTTGAAATCATAATTTTCTTGTTAGAAACTTATTTCAAAAGACCTCTAGAAACACTTTTTAAAAGTAATTTTTTTTGTTAGGCTTTCAAGTGAGATGTGTACACATTAGCATGCTGAGCATTACATTTGAAACTACTTATTGCAGGGTTTTACTAAAAAAAACTATTCTAACATCTAAAACCTGTAGAAATGTCTAGCTAGTTCCTTAAATTAGCTTTTTATGAGATTTTTAGAAAATGAAATATGTTTTTGTACGTAGTTTTGTTGTAATTTTTTGAATTTCAATGCCCCGTTTTTCTGTCTAAAATACGTATTATTGGCTCTAAACAAATCTGCATTTCACTCAAGAATTTTTGCCTCTCTTACTCAAGAATTTTATGACATGCTATTCAGGAAATTCCCCGCATCAGTTTTATGTTCATTTTACATAGTCTTTTGGTCATAATAATTTAAATTTTAAATCTGCCAGTGCAAAAAATCTTTTTGCATTACAAAAAAAACTTCCAATCCATGACTAATAATTTAAAAAAAAAAATAATTTCTCTGCTGTCAATTGATTGTTATGTTCCATTGTGCGACACAAAATTGTAGATGAAATTGAAGTAAACTAGTAGTGGTTTAGGTTAGTTTGTAATGGTTGAGCCAACTCAGTCTAGATGATCTGGACATCGCAGGAAACGGAGCCAATGTTAAACCATTTTTACAGAGCGAAACAAAGGTTCAGATGAGCAGTACGCACGTACTCTCAAGTGAAGTTACCAAACAAAAAGAAGGAAGTAAAAACGAAGAGCAAAAATCCTTTGTTATAAGAGAAAACAATGCCTTAATTATTGACTGAGCACGAATGCCGTACAAGGTACAAAACTGCTGGTGAACAAACTTTCCCGTAGGAGGGTTTGGTTGAAACGTAGTTGTAGAACCGCTTCGACACGTACATATTGCACAATCTGCACTAATCTACTATTCTTTAAAGTCTAAACTACTTAACCAAGAAATTTAGTCCGCTCACTTGACTACTATGTCCAGTGTCGCAGCACAAAGTTTTTGTGGTTTGGCAGCAAGATGTGTCCAACAATAGTCGGAGAAAAGTCAGAGTGATGCCAAGGACCATGCTGTGGGCGAAAAGATATGCTGAAATGGAGTTTGGAAGTGCCCACTAGATGT
Source organism: Clitarchus hookeri (assembly GCA_002778355.1). Taxonomy (NCBI): domain Eukaryota; kingdom Metazoa; phylum Arthropoda; class Insecta; order Phasmatodea; family Phasmatidae; genus Clitarchus; species Clitarchus hookeri. The sequence continues at coordinate 234,789 of NQII01002869.1, forward strand.
AACTAGGATGCAGAGAGCTCAAGGCCAACAGCAGCAACATTTGATATGACGGAAGTATTACTGTGCCAAAGGCAGTGCTGGAAACAGGAAACTGACATGCACATGGTAAAGAAGTAAGAGCAAAGCACATATTGTGCATAACACATGTGCAAGCAGACGTGGACTCACGACTGCAGGCTGTGTGAAGACCCTTTTGCCTGCCTGCGCGGCCCATGCGGCTAGGACTGACAGAAAGTAAACTGTAGAGCCCTGGGAAATATTAAGCCATTAAAATCCACCATATTACACTATAACTTTAATTGACCAAGGGTTCCTCAAAAAGGCTAGAAGTAATTGACATTAGAACAAAAAAAAATTGAAATAAACAAAATACTAGGTCCACAAAAAAGTACAGGAGGCTGGAAATTGAGAAGTAATGATGAAACACTTCAAAATATAGAAAATATTACAAAAACAAAGTGAAAAAGAAGAACGATATTTTTTGGACATTTGTACAGAATGGGTGAAAATAGATCCACAAAACAGATCTTCAAATATCTTTGGTAAAAAAAGTCACCAACTAGTTGGATTCAAGAAGTATTTAAAAATAAAGAAAATAAAAGCAGAAAAAGTGTTAAAAATGGAAGGATTTCAAGGCCGTAGATAAAAACAGGCTCAAAATGGTTTGAAGAAAGAAAAGAGAAACAGTGAAAAGATGAAAGATATTGGAAGAAAAGAAAAGAAAAGAATAAATGATAAATTGAAATTGACACGTGGTCCCCAGATGGCCTATCAGAAATAATAAAATACTTTCAAAACTTTGCAAAACCTTTTAAAAACAGCCCACTACATTTTCACATACATAACATATGCACATACAGTATATATTTATATGCATACATATATACTTGCAACTGTGGAGCCCTGAAGATGATTCCAGTTGTAATAACCTTGAAACCTTGAACAGTTTATTGTAAATCTGAAAACATATAATATTAAAATTTAATTGTTTAAAATATTTAAATTTGTTGGTTCCTTTAGAAGTTTATCTATGATTATAGCTTCCTATCATCATTATAGCTGTATTACGTACACAATTGGCAGGTTGTTTGCTGCAGTAAGCACGCGTAATAAGTGTGTGTCTCGTGCGCAGGTTACGACGGCTACCCCAACTTCTTTGAGGACCTGATGAACTGCATCATGGAGGTGGTGGAAGACCACGCGGTGAAGACGAGTGACCTGACGTGCAAAACGCTGTCGCTAGACAGCCGCGAGTCGTCCTTGGGAGAGCTGAGCGAGTCGTTCATCAAGCCTTGTGCGGACACGAGGCCGCGGTCGTCTGGTGGCGCAGACCAGGAGGACTCCGGCTTCGACACCAGCGACTCTAGTGACGAGAAGAAGAAGAAGCGAGACAGGAAGTGCAGCTCTGTCTGGAGCCGGAGGCAGTTTCACAGTAAGTGAGCTGATTGGTCGTCATCTGGCATCAGCGCAGTGCTCGGTAAGATTCCGTCACTGGTGTTTCATACCATGGTTTATATTTAATGATTTTTATTAATTCCATTTTTAAAAATGTTAGCTGAAAATTAAAAGTGGCAGCATTACCAATTATGCACTTTCAGTATAAATTATTAAATTTCTAAATAAATTTCAATATTTTTAAGTATATTATAAGTTTATATATGAAATTACATAATTTTATTATTTATTGTTTTTTAACCATAAATAAGTTCCAAGTTTTTGGTAGTACAAATTTTTATTCTTTGTGCTTATGTTTTCCTGAAGTAATGGTAGGTTTTTGTTATAATCATAATAATAATGAGAAATAAATTTAGTCGCTTGTAAATACATTCTGCATACCTGTATTATTTGGTGGTAGTGATTCTTTGGGGTACATTATTCTTTGAATAATTTCTTCAGTCTTAGTTCTGAGATTTGTGCAGGTGTTGCATTTTTTGGAAAAAATTTATTTTAAATACCATAAACTCCCATGTACCATACACACCCAGATTTTTTGATAAGCAGCTTAGGAAAAACATTTTTCAGTGAGTTTTGAAGATAATTACTGCTTTTGTGGTGCATTGCGTTACGTATTTGTGCCTTTTTAACCTGAGATCAAGCACTTAGATACCGCAGACAGGTTATGCGTTCCGGCAATTCTCAAAACATATTTTATAAACCATTCTAATTCAATGTGCAGTGCAGCAGGGATGTTAGATGCTCTGAAATCCTGGTGCACACGCCTCAAAAACTGCTAGTTTATATGAAAAACTGGTACGTTATACCCGAAGCGTTGATCATGTTTGTGTTCAATGATGAAAGTATCATGGTTCACACGTCTACTGTGATCCCTAAAAAACAGTTGTGTCCCTAGAAATTGATACGTCTAACATCGCTGCTGTGCCGTTCAGCCGTTGAAGTGTGGCAGTACCGTAGGTCATTGTCAATACACAGCCACAGCCAACCAAAGCGCTCACTTGCTAGTCATGCCCTCTTCTCCTCTTTGTGTGTCTCCCACCCATACAACCAAGAGGCGAGCTCCTCCGTGCCCCCCTCGTCTACTGTCGTGTGCATCTCTGCCGCACGCACATAGACATGTTGACTTCAGCCAGCCTCGCGCGTGCACGTGGAACCGTACTATGTGCACTGCACGTACAATAATATACAGATGCTGATAATGTTTATTGCGGTGGTGGGGATTAGCTGACACCTTTTCATTACAATTTACCATGCCCAGTTGTTTAATACTAATGGAAATGCATAACGAATAATGGAATAAAAGTCAGTCGTATTCTTATTGCACAAGCCAAAATGAAACTTTTCAATACAGTGAAGTTCTGTATAGTTCCATAATCTACTGGTTCCAATAAATGTGTGCTCAGCAGTTGCAGTCCATTCCGTGTATAATATCGTACTTGTGACCTGTAGCACGGTTTCCTATATCTTCTGCTTCCTTTATGACGTTCAGTTTTTCACCCTTGCTAAACGATCACACAATTGCTTATTCATAACTGACAGATAGCACGTGAAGGAGACAACTGGAATGGCACTGGTATATGTGCGCACTCAGCAATAAGAACTTGAAAAAGGCATTTACATAAAAGTCTTAAGTAAACTTCTAAAACGTGTAAGATTTGAAACCACTTATTAATTCACTTGAACAGCAATAGGAAGAGAATACTAGCAATACTGTAAATTAACATAACATTTTTTTCCCTGTTGTGCGGGTGAAATTTCCTGGTAAACAAACTGTACATTTGGTTATTTGGTGTTACCAAGGAATGTCTTTGAATTTTGAGTTTAGTGCTATCTGTCATTAGAAATAAATTAATTCCTTAGCTGGATTGTTTGCAGGTTTCTTGGTAGCATTTAGAAAGTAGTGTTTATCTGCAGTGGCAAGAGTGAAAGTATGTACTGTACTTACGGAAATAAAAACACTTTTGTCAGAGTTTTAAAGAGCCATAGTTTCTACTTTTGGAAATGCAGGGAGATACTTGAAAAACAAAACTCAGAACAAAAACAAGAATAAAATTTTACAGAACAGGGAACAGGGGCTGTTTTAATGTTACTTTGCAGAAACAAATCACAGGGTTGAACTGTACATTTAGAGTCAGATTCAAGCAACTGAGTCGAAATTTCTGAGAACTGTAAAAACTTGTGATATAGCTGATAAAATAAGAAATAATGATAGGCCTACTAGAGAAGAACTGAGAGAAAATCCCAGAAATTAAGAGAAGTTGGAATGAACATCTTAATAAAATTGATACCCACAGATAACATCTATAAGGATGTAAGCCAGTACAGGTGGAGGAATCTGGGTGGGTTAAGGAGAAAATGGGTATTGCAACAGGCAAGCACCTATAGCATGTACAAAAGGAGAAGGGAATGGCTATGTAATGTTGTGTATACTGACAGATAGTTAGATACCAGCCTGAGGTTGTAGACGTCAGTGAAGTGAAAACTCGGTAATACAAAGTTCTCGTTAATATAACATTGTCTTCTTTCCTTTCGGAGTGACGCAGGCACTTTCATGTATATTTGTTACAATAATTTGTATTACCTTGTAATGTCGACTCCACTCGTAACAAGAAGTCGTGCGGGTGGTAAAAATGACTTATCTCTAAGTAGCATAAAACAAAGTCACCTATCCGCGTCTGTCTGTGTATTTGCTTAGTACTTCTAAACTACTTGATGGATTGTGATGCGGTTTTCATCATCTTTTAGAAAATTTCTTGAGGAAGGTTTTGGTGTGTAATACATTTATATTTATTGTAAGGATAGTAGAGATATGCCGACGCTTGTTGTAAAAAACCGCTTTTAGGGCTCTTACGTGGCTTGCGCTGACTAAACCATAAGATTTACTGTGACAGAAAAAATTAAAGATATTGAGTTTGTATACCTTGTAATCAAAATGTATGTGGCAAATTATAGCAGTTTGAAAATATTAATTGATAATATGTATTTAGCACCTGTGTAAAATGTGACACTAAATAAATTTTAATTTACAATGTATATAAATGTACATAAATACATATACATATGTAAAATATATATAAATATGTATATAATAAATAAATACAAATAATGTATACTACAAAAAATTTAACTTATAAACACATGCATGTGTGTACATACATATTTTTTTCTGACGTTACTCGGAGAGTTTCGAGACCCCCCAAAAGTTGCTTGTTTATGCTGTGAACTGTTTGTGATCACAGAAACGTATAACAGTCTTGTAACTGGAACCACCTATATTATTATTGGTAAAATAATTAAAATAAAAAAATAATGTCTAACATTTTTAGTCATGTGAAATACTGGCCAGGTTCTGGTGTCTCTTGTGATCCAACTGGTCACAGCGTTTCTTTTTGTCAAACTTGTACAGACCTGAAGAAACTAGTTTTATAAATGAAGCTTATGAACCCTTATCATTGTTTTCGTTACTTGATTGCAGTGACTCTGGGAATCTGAAAACTTAAATGAAAAAAGTACTTTAAATATAATTAGTATACTTACAATTAGTTGTGCATGCATACACACACAAAGCTATAAGAATATTCTTATTATTAATTAGAGGCGGGACGATACCACGTTTTTGATACTCCATACTCAATACAGTTTTCAGTTCGATACCCTAGATACTTTTGATACTCCATACTCTTGAGTAAAAAAATTTCAATAATGCATTAAAATTTTTGTAAATTACATTTTCATTGTTCTCAACCAAATTTCTGATAAAGTTTAAAATCAAAGAAAAAACACAGAAGTCAATATTACAGATAATGGAAACAAATTTGAAATTTATATGAACTTAGCGTCTATGGGTAGGCCTGTCAGTGTTAAAAAATTATAAATATTTATATGATAATAAAAAAACATGTCAGGCATGTCTTTCGAACCAAGAAAGCTTACAAATTTTTATTTAGAAAAAACAAGCATAAAATTATTTTTTCTGGATTAAGTCAGATAGAGGAAGTGTGGGAATTAATCGCCAAATAATAAACAATGGCAGTTCTGGAAATGTAGGATGGCCACAATGTATCCTTGCGCCACAGCTGCTCTGTCTATGAATAAAACAACAAATGCTATGATCAATGTAGGTTACCATTCCAACCTACCTTATTTTTTTATTGTTGTTATGGCAAAGTCATACTGCTGGGGCTCTGTTAATTGTATTGCCAGTGGATTGGATGGAGTTCGGAGAGACTTAAGTTTAGTGTCTTGAATGAGACAGCGTGGTTTTGCACCTCTTCTTACGAGACTGTATCATTTTCAATTACATACAATATTGTTTTAATGGACGAGTGGAAAATTTGCTTGTATGAAAGTAGCATTCAAATTATTATATAACCTGTCAAGTTTTAACCTCAACAAAAGAAAATGCTATAAATATGTAGTTCGTACTGATTCAAATAACAAACACATTCTGGACGTAAATATTTTTGGCAAAGTTAGTTTTCCATACAATAAACGTGTTATTTTTACACTGGAAAAACAGAGTTGAAATAGTGGTTTTCTAGACCACGTACTTTTCAAATATTTTAATAACTGTTTCAAAATATGTTTTTTACAATACATACTGACTTACTGTTCGTAATTCCTATTTGCAACGCCTGAATACATGTTGTTCCGTTGCAATCCTTACTACACGTCTCTCTGCCACCGATACAATATAATTAGCAGAATCATTTAATAAATACGGCACTTCACCGGTTTTCCGAAACTAGTAAACTGCAGAACAAAAATAAACGGTGCTGCTTCGTGACAATAGGGAAAATGGTGGTCCAAGCCATACACGTGTTGATAATATTACATTTCACACATAAAATAAATGTATCGATATGCAAGTAGCGATACTCGATACTTCTAAGTATCGAGGTATCGAAGGTCCTATCTCTGTTATTAATGTAAAATCAATACATTGTACTGGCAAATGACTGAAGATTGCCAATATAAAGGGCACTTGACTTAAGTAATAGTTACTAGGAAGCAAGTTACTTCATCTGCATGAGTGACACACATTTTAAAATGACTCATTAATATGTACCTTAATTTCTAAGCTGTAAAAACTATAATGTTCCATTTATTAACAAGGTTTCTAACACATGTTACATTTACACTTATGTTAACAAGTACCTCAATTTCCATTAGCTTATCTAACATGCAACACACATTTTAACATTCAGACCAAATTTTGCTACAAAAGATATTGAAAGTCACTATAATGCAAAAAAATATTAAATTTCCTTTTAATACTGACGCGTGATGTCTGGATAGAAATGGCAGTGACGTCACCGCCAGACGAAGGTTTCTTTGGTGCCGGACACACACGCTAGCTATAACTCACTGAGGGGGAGTTTGAATGATGTGTCGCCTGGTGGAACACTTTTTACATTTTTAATCTTTATTCCCACATGTTTTTAAACTTAAGTCCCATAAAAGTAAATGAGAGGTTTTTAAAATACATATTAAAAATTTTTCTTGTTATTTTGAATTGTTATGTCGTTAATAGCAATAGGCACCCCAGAAAGATGGCAGTCATTGTGGCCATGTTGTCCAAACTGCCAAGAGTTGTATGTAACCTGACGGAAGTGACAGTTTTGTGGCAGGTATGCAGGTATGTATGGTGTGAAGTGAGAACACTTAGGTGTAGAGCTTCAGGAAGTGGCGGTTGGTAGTTATTGTGCAGTGTTGCACTTCAATGTTCACAAGCTTTTATTGCTAAGTATACATCATCTTATAAATAATTATATTTTTAAACTTTAGGATGTATTCTTTTCTGCTGTTGATTATTTACGCATTAATAATGTGTGTTTTACATGTCAGATGAAGTGACTCATGTTAAAAAGCATTACGTTGTGTAAATGTAGGTTTCTGCTTTTCTTTTGTAAGTGTTTCTTAGATTTTTGGGATTTATGTTGGTAAGATTTCTTTTTATAGATGTATCAGCATGTGCATAAACTGAAGTTTAATCATTTTGCATGTGTATAAGTTTTTTTTTTCAGGTAAGTTGATAATATAACAGTGTGCTAGTTTGCTAATCCTGTACACATATAACAGGAAAAACAATATGCTTATTTTTTAAATTAGAAATTGAATTTATTTGAAAACATTAACACTTCATTATAACACTAACATTATAACAGCATGTTCAGTTCAGCACAGAAGTGTGTATTTCATGTATATGTACTGCTGCCAGTGAAGTCAACACTCAGTTAAGTGGAAACCTACAAAAGCCACCTAAATTTATTTTCTGATAGTACTTGTGTTAGTTACTGGAATGCATTGTTTATAGTTCATCAGTAATGTATTTTTGTAAGATTTACAGGATTCATCATTTTTCTGTGTACAAAAACCATTAAATCCAAGTGCTCTATACATGAATATAATTTTTTTTAATGTAATAGAAAAGAAACATTAAGTTCATGTAGCCTACAGTTTGGCCAAAAAATCAAATAGAGATGTTAAAACTATTTCATTATCAATTTGAGATTCACATGCCAAAACTGTGAATTTCAGCTGTGGACAAGTTTCTGATAGTATACATGTTTTCAGAATATGCAACCTTGTCGCAGTTCCGCATACCAGCTTTGTGCTAGTTGTTCATGATGAGAATCTCTTGATTTGAAGGGGTCCATGGCCAGATGTGTCTGCCAGAAATGTTACTGCAATGCTATGATGATGCTGGTACTCGGTGCTTGATACTAAAATGATTAAAAATCACTCAAAAACTTTGTACTCCATAGTTAATACCTTATACGTCTTACACCTTACCATAACAAACATTTACTGGCATTGCTATCAGATTACTTGAAAACTGATTTTGTATAGATCTATTCCCTTTGCAGGTATGTAACAGTGTACAGATACCCGTTACTGGTACTAAATTACTTGCAGTAAAGAACAACAGCACCTTGAGAACTACTGTACAATGTGAATTTAGTTTTGAGTACTTATTTTCTGACATAAACGTAAAATGACTTTGTAATTATATATGCTGCCAATAGTTGTTGACCTCAGACTTATAAATGACTTTGTAATTATATATGCTGCCAATAGTTGTTGACCTCAGACTTATAAATGACTTTGTAATTATATATGCTGCCAATAGTTGTTGACCTCAGACTTATAAATGACTTTGTAATTATATATGCTGCCAATAGTTGTTGACCTCAGACTTATAAATGACTTTGTAATTATATATGCTGCCAATAGTTGTTGACCTCAGACTTATAAATGACTTTGTAATTATATATGCTGCCAATAGTTGTTGACCTCAGACTTATAAATGACTTTGTAATTATATATGCTGCCAATAGTTGTTGACCTCAGACTTATAAATGGTGTCCTCTTCACTTTGTTAAGTTTTCATACTTAATATGTATGTTTTCATCAATTTGAACCTGGTCTGTGAACACCAAAATAATTTGACCCTTTTTAAGAAGTTTTCCTGGTGAATAAACCTAAATTCCTAAGTCCTTTCAGAAACTTTTTTACAGAGTTTTGCTGCGTGTAAATGTGATACAGTGCTTGTTTACATCTTGGCCAAGGGACACCCCTTGTGTGCACATATAAACTCAGACTAGAGTTTTTGGGGTGTGTTGCTTCATTAGTGGTTGGCTGTGGATGTTCGTAACGTATCTCGAATTATGAAGCCAGCCCTTAATTAGTACCTAATATAATGTTTCCAAAAATACATAAAAAGGACAGGAATTGAAGTACTCACAGTGTAGTACTTGTCGACATGCACACAAACACAAAGGACGGCTCATTTTCCACGTGGTTGTGTGATCGCAACTGTCTAAGCCAGTTTTATCAGGTGGCGAGTTGTAGCACACTGCAGTATGGTGGAAGGGCTGGGTGGCAAACTAGTGTGCGGCAGGGAAAATTGAAAAATTGCCAGTATAGCCAATGAGTGTGGTTAGGAGCTGTGATTATCTTACGTTGAAGCCGGGCGGCTGCCTGGATTTTGTTATAAAATGGTGAGCTAATTCCCATCATACGTGTTCCGAGCTATCGCTTGAAGGTGGCAGGGTTGTCGCAGCTCGGGTGCTGTAGCGGGAGTCAAAATCTTGGTTGTGTGATGCTGCTTGTGCTGCAACTGGTTTGTCCTGTAGGATATTGATGTGACCCAGTGTCGTACGACTCGCTGCCTGATGAAGCTGGCTTAGACAGTGAGACGTTACTATCGCGCAACCGCGTGGAAAATGTCTACGTCCTTCTTTGTGTGTGTGTGTGTGTGCCTGTTGACAAGTACTACACTCGTGAGTACTTGAATTCCTGTCCTTTTATATATTTTTGGTAGCCTAGCGGTCTAGTTGTAGCCTTAACTAATATAACGTTTAGACAAAACTGATGTATATAAAACATATTAGATCTACTTTTGTATGTACTTGAACTACAAAATGTTATGTACAGTAAAAAATGATAATCCTGTAAAATTCTCAAATGGGATATTTTAAATTTAAATACTGTATACGTAGTTGTGTTATTTTTCTCATATGTATCGCTGTTTTTCTAGCTGCTTAGCAATGTTTTATTTATTTGTGCAGTTAGTTTTGTAAAATTTGTGGACCATAGGTTACACTATTCATACCATATCATGACATTATAAACTGCTTTCACTTGGGTGATGTCTCAGTGATGTAGAGGCTCCTTTAGGTGGCGAGGTGTGGATAATTTGTTACGTATAGGTGTTGAGAGGAGTACAACTACTGTACTGCGTGTATCCTGAGCTGAATGTGCAGATACCAGTGCCGACGGGGTACATGTGAAGATAGTCAGCAGTAACTGACAGTAAGTTGGGGAGGGGTTGTTGAGATTGTACTCCACTAGAGTGGAGATGGAGCACTCAGTATCAGTTGGTTTATAGACAGTTGTGAATGTNAGATACCAGTGCCGACGGGGTACATGTGAAGATAGTCAGCAGTAACTGACAGTAAGTTGGGGAGGGGTTGTTGAGAATGTACTCCACTAGAGTGGAGATGGAGCACTCAGTATCAGTTGGTTTATAGACAGTTGTGAATGTACCATCACGGTGGCCTGTAGTCAGAATGTCAACATCACAAAATTGTTTCTGCAAGGAAAATGTAAAATAGTTTGGAATGCAGGAGAATTCTGTCGTATTTCTGTAGGAATGCTCACACTTTTGTACTGCTTGTGACAAATGGTGTATATAGGCCATCCTGTTGCCCTTATTTTATTTGGATTATTGCATACGAAAAAGTCTTGTTTTTTTTTGTTTGTTGTTGTTGGTGCTCTAGTTATTCAGCTGGGAAATGTTACCTCTGTGTGTGATGTTTTCGTGTTTTTTGGTAATATCAGGGTGTCTACTGGTCAAGAAAGTCGTGAAAAAGGTAATGAAATTGAGCAGGTGGTCATGAAATTGTCTTTTTTGTATCAGTCTAATGTCCACCTCATTGTTGATTGACAGTGATATTTCATGCCAAGTGGGGAAGGGTGGAAACTCAGATAATTTATTTATGATCATGCACCCATCAATAACATGCACTGAACACTCCCAGACATTGATAATTGTGCACCTGTAGTGGTTTTCATTGTACCACGCATTGTCGAGAAGTCATGACTTTAACTGAAGATGTCGTGGAAAAGTCATGACTCTGGTGTGCTGGGAATCAGTAGACACACTGATTATACATGTCCAGTGAGATCACAGCTGCTGTTGCTAGCGCAGTCGAGTGATGTGACCTCGGAATAAACTTCCATGTGGAGCTGAATGGTGATGATATGTTACACTGCGCTACAAACGTCAACTTTTCATGTGTTGCAAGTTGAAGCATGCATAATTTCATCGTCATCAATTTTTGTTATGCTGAGTGTTAGTCTAGTTGCAGTTTCATGCATTACTGTCACACCCTTCCACATCGAGGGAGGGGAAAACAGTCGTCTTTCATCCCTACCCATTCTGACTTCATGTTTCGCTAACTTGGTGTCTACGCTGTAGGACTGTGTGAATCACGAAGAATATTGATGAAATACAGCAACTGCTATGTGGTCCAACGGTGATAGGGAATATATTGTATATCACAATTTTAGCATTATGCAATATGTGCATTACCAATATGACATATTTGTGATGCCCTTATTTGCTATAGCATAATAAGCAATATCTGCGATATATCATTATCAATTTCCAGTTCTACTAGGAGCTATATGCTCCACCGATACCAATGTGGTCGACATGTTTTGAAACTGTATGTACAGTGAATATTGCACAGCCCTGCTATGCTGATGATCACACAAGTGGGGGTTTGACAAGCCATCAGCTGGGTCCACCAAGCCACGCGTCGTCGTGTGCGCGGCTGGACCACGGCCAGCGACTGTGTGAGTGTGATCAGCTTAGCAGTTGCATTCGCAGCATCCAGCGTCAGCAGCCATGGGTTAAGTCTGATCTGTATCATGGCCGAGACCCCAGCTACCGTGACAAAGTCCCCTGCAGTAAGCGTTGCAACAGTGCGTTGCAACAGTGGGTGCACCTAACATTTGATCCCCACTCACTCTGGATAGCAAATAGAACATTTCTAGTACACAAAAAATACTGAAGAACAATACACGTAGTTACCCAAATACAGGACAATCTAGAAAATAAAACCTTCTCATTTTTACTTTGCTGTACAGGAAATATATATATTCATTTCTACACAAATAATTTGGACATGTAATTTAGCAGGACTATCATTTTATCTTGGCACTTATTAATTCTTTACAATTTAATATTATACAGTAGTGTGTTTACGAACTATATAGGCTGTTCACAGTAAAGTGAGCACTTTTGAGGCCCTAGTTACTTTCTCCTTTCAGCCATTTTTTTTCCTTTAACCACCTGTTTTTAAATTAATATTGCCATGTAAGTAATGAACACAGTGTGTATATTCCACCGCACTCTGAAGTTAATGTCTACGGCTAAGTTATAAAATAAATGTTTATTCACTATTATTCCAAATGAGAGGGCTTTCAAACGTGCTCACTTTACCATGAATAGCCTTTACCTGTACCTCAACCACCTTAAAATGTAAGAAAGCCACACTTTCTTCAACCATTTCTATCTTTGATTGAAATATTCCATACATTCAAAAAATGTGAGTAGACACAACTGCTTACAAGGAGACGCGACCCGTACAACAACCAGGGAGACACACTAACCGAGCATCAAGGTCACATCTGCAGCGTGCGGAGTTCCAGCCAGTTCCGCAAGTCTGGCCTTAATGGATCATTCACTAGAGAGAACTTCTGATCGGGCCAACCAGTTGGTTTCATGAGACTACTTCAAGCTCCATGCCACGTTAGTTAGCAGACTGTCATTTGTGTAGTTTTTGAATTACTACATTCTAAAATCCAGTGTTGTGGGCCCAGCAGCCTAAGAACTCAGTAGTCGAACACCTCGTCCAATGGTGAGGCTTTGTGCTGCTTGTCTTTCCAAGCCACGTGTGGAGATACCCTTCGCTAGTAGATCTGCACTGGCAATGTGGGGGTCGTGTGGAGATCAGAAGCCTCTGTATACGGCACTACCTCTGTCTACGAGTTCTAGTCTCTAACTTTCTAGTGCCTCAGATATAGATAGTTACAGTCTAACTATCTTTACGAGGTGGAATGGTATTCTGTAACCTAATGTTGCAGTGACCATCTTTTGAATGCCTTGCGACTGTCTTTGTATGAAGACAGGCCAACAAGGTGTCTTTGTGAACGACAGTGGAATGAAACGGGCTAGAATGAAACATTGAGGTTAATTGAAGCAAACATGCTCCAAGAAAAAAAAACATGCATTAAAATGTTCCAAAGAGGAGATAGTTAGATTCTATTATATTGCTGCAACAATAATACACAGTGTCTGGAAAACATTTAAAAAGTTAATTTTATTTTCCACTAGTGATATTTTATCACTTTGCTTAAACATAACCGCAATACAGGCAACAAACTTGGCCACGGGCGTAGTGCTACTAGCTCATGGCGTTCAAAATTAACTAGGTTAATATGAAAACTTGCAACATATAAAAAAAAATTTATTTTAAAAGTGTTATTCATAAATATATTAAAAAACAAATACAATTTGTAATTAAAATGTACTATGTTAAAATAACATGTGACACAAAAGACACTGTTTGGTAAATGAAAAAAAATATATATAATTCTAAAAATGATTGTTGATTTCAAAGACGTTATCAAACTTACGTGATATCACAAAGACAGCAATAAATATATTTTACACATACATACAATTACTGCGATAAACTGTTGGATTAGCTATAATTATTATAAAGATCCTTTCAGGGAGCATCTTAAGCGAGCTAAAACTACAGAATAGCGCCCCAGAGCTCTTGTCGATACTAGGACATGACACTGCCCGACACCTTGGCTGTTGGCAATGTACCTCCCTGTCCTCCCTGTCGCACACGCCTCATGGCATAAGACCACACTCATGTATAGACAAGGTACATTTTTTAAATGACTTGGCTACTTACAAGATCGGTCTCTCAAACTGCACAGTTTCTTTTTATCAGCATACTGCAGCTACCTTTTGTATAAATTCATCCCTTTTTTTTTTAGTAAGACAAAGATATTTTTGTAAAGGCAGACAGTTAATGGAAGTAGAATGTAGAATTAGTTGCAGAATCATACCCGGCACAGAACTTCTTGACTTCTCAGTGTCAGTCTATCGGCGGCTAGCAGTACCAAGCCCTGTTGCCATATTTATCAAGTGAAGTGCCCATCCGGTCATAATATGCACATAGTGAAATATTAACTGTTTTACAGTAGAGCACCCCTCAACCGGAATCGTCGGGGGAAGGGCTATTCCGGTTGTGGGAAATGAGGGTGGGACGGTGTGAAAAATAGCACATTTTTAGTCTGAACTCGTGTATATGTGGCACATAATTTTAACTTTAGAAATCGATGAGTGTAAATTATTAGTTTTATCCTTAAAGTTACAAAACCATTAAAAAAACACTATGTACTGTTTATGAAATATGAGTCATAAAACTCCCGACGCTGCGTTAATGACCTTCATTCACAAACTTCCAGCGGGGTTCTTATCTCTTCGCGCGGGTGGCTGCGTGAGTAAACGAGATCTGGATATCATGTTACTGTTTGTGTTGACGTTGATGCTATTCCCCACCTGTGGCATACAGGGTGGTTCATAGGGTCGGAGTTAATTCCTCCAGGCACAGACTATAAGGTGCCTTGTAGGTTGAGGGTATTTCCAGTAAGGTAGTCTTTTGGGTGTTTTACTTTACTGGATGAATATATTATCACGCGTTTAAAAAAACATACAGAAACGCTTCCGAGATGTGGTACTCTATTTTGGCTAACTCGGATTAACTGTGGGCGACGTCGAGGTGGAGGGGGGGCTACTTTGGACGGCGACTTGATACTTAACTCTGCTAGTGGTGCTGGTATGTTGTCGGCTGTGGATGAGATCCAGCGATGTGGGCAGCCTTGGAAAAGGCCCACATTTGGTGCCCTCTCCCCTGGACTGCTGTTCTGGGTTCGTTCTGACGTCCTCTCGCGATTCCCTTGGCGCAACTGCTTCTCTCTGCGCGGTGATAATGAACTGTCTCTAACGAACTGTTCTACTGACGTACTGCTGTGGCCGGGGGTCCGATCTCCCCGGCCGCTCTCGGCGCGACTGATTTCCAACTGATCACTGATCCCGAACTAACCTCTCTGTGCTGCGATATTCAGCTGTCAACTTCTCCCTCCCCACAAAGAGGCTTATATAATTTCTAGCCTCCCTCCCTAATTTCCGACACGTGTCCCCTTGTTGTAACGAGGGGAGATGTGGGAGGAAGCAGAATAATGCACTTCAAAAACGTGTTATGGTTCCCTGAAGGTTNTGCATGGCATGTCGGCACAACATACATTTACAAGAGCGGGGCTGACGTATTATAGACCAAGTTCATAAAGTACCGTCTTTCGGCGTGTATAGGCCGCACATTAAAAAAAAATGACAAAAAGTGGGGTGCGGCTTATTTACAAAATATTGGCATAAAAGAATTTTTACCCCTAAACTATGTTTACAAATTTGTCAACAAACAATACGCTTTAATGTTTTAATTTACTTTCTAAGGAAGTCAAAAAAATAATAAGAAATGAATAGCTCATCACTTGTGTTTAAACGCGTATGGGTCGCACCATACTTTAGCCTGCCTGCCCTAGACTGTTCTCTCTTTTTTACTCGCTTGGCATCCTTCCTTTCTACCACCACACCCTCTTCCCTAGGCCGCAACCGCAGTCGCCCAGCACCAAGCAAGCTTGCTCGCTCCCTTTCTTTTCTTTCTCCCTCCTTCCTCCTCTTTTTTGTTTGTCACGCTCTCTCTCTCTCTTTTTCTCTCTCTCTTTCTCTCTCTCTCTCTCTGGTGGAATGAGACAGCCAGCAGTAGTTGTGTGTGTGTGTGTGTGTGTGTGTGTGTGTGTGTGTGATGCCGCACGCACACATGCACCATACCTTGCCTGCTCGACAACAGCCGGCCGAACTGGCAGGTTACGCACGGCGCACATGTTCCGCAATTTAAACGCAGTGTTGAAGCATTTTGACATAAATACAAAAGTTTTATTTACGCGGAATACTGCGCTGTTGCCATTTTTCAGCAGGCCCAGGCCACGCAGCGTGGCAACGATAACATTCAATGGCAAATTAATTAGTTTGACGTTGCCATAGTTTGCTGTTGCGGCACTAGCACGACGAGGCCCGGCAATATTTACGGGAACACAAAAATTGAGTGCGGCCTATACTTGAAATATTAATTATCCCTAATTTTTCATCAAAAACTTCTGGTGCAGTCTATACTCTCCAAAATACGGCACCTGTACACTAACACATTAGAACACTAAATTCTGAAAGTTGGACCACTAAAACCAACGGCATGTGTCACATTGCCATTAGTCACCGTCACTTGTGTCATTATGCAGCATAGCTGTAGCTGTGCCACTTGGGCCGGCTGTCTCTCCATCGTGCTAGTCTGGTGTGAGCAACGAAAGACCTCTTGCGAGTGCGGGACAGTTATGGCACAACTTTGCGACGTTTGAATTTTTTTGGAAAATTAGTTCCGGATAATGGGAGTTCCGTTCGAGGGAATTTCGGTTAAGGGGTGCTCCACTGTAATATAAATTACAGCTCCATACATATCTGTCAAATGTAAATGTAATAATATACAGTTAGTTGCATGTAGCATTGTAAAACTACAAAATTAATCTTGTGTGGTAGCATGTAATTGCAGCACAAACTCCTCTTCTCTGACCACACAGTTTTAATGTTATTCTTTTTCCATTACATACTTCCGCCTGTCATTCAATTTAAAATGTTTGATTTGATGTAAAATTGTTGAATCCTTATAACCTATTTTCTCACGCATAGCTACCATAATTTTTGTATGAATCTTCACTCTTATCATAAAATTCTAACATTGCTTTTTGAAGACAGTCTTTGTTACAATCATCAAAATCTCTAACTTGATTATAGATTGTCCTTACAACAATAAATAGGAATGTTCTATCTCCTGATCTTCTACAAGATCTGCCTTGCACAAAAAATTATAGTATGAAATTTAGTGTAAGGTCTGCATATTGCGTGATGTTTCTATGTAACTTGTGCAGTGCAAAAGTTACTTTAGTGTGTTGACTACATGATCTCTCTGGCTCCATCGACTCCTAAATGGAGGTTAGGGGTTAACTGGTGAAGATATTACCATTGAAATACATTCATTCATCAGTTGTTTGTACTGGGGATGTATATGTAGTATCTGAAAATGTATTATTTTTAATTTTATGAGAAAATAATGCAACCGTTTCTCTTTAACAGTATTAACGTAAACTTAAATGACCATTATACACCCCCAGTAAAATAGCATCGTAACTATAAAAAATAATGCCTTTTTTTTTAACTTACTTCATACGACTTTGTAAACAAATCCTCTATCACAGCCTTGTATAGAACACATTTTATATAAATAATTTATTGTTGCAATTTAATTACATGTATTTTTATTTATGAAAGTAATACTCTTTAACATACGTTTTTCAGAAAACTATGATATTCTAGTTACAACAGTATTTTACTAGGGGTGCAATAAGTTGTAAATGGTACTACTACTGTTTGCTCCATCTCTCACGTGAATTCTTCAGT
The DNA here is from genome assembly GCA_002778355.1 of Clitarchus hookeri. NCBI lineage: Eukaryota > Metazoa > Arthropoda > Insecta > Phasmatodea > Phasmatidae > Clitarchus > Clitarchus hookeri. Next base: position 252,403 of record NQII01002869.1, read on the forward strand.
CTCTGGTAATGGGACACATTAAAAGTTTGATCATGTATGTAAGTGTTAGTTGCTTTAATTAATATCTCCATATAGTCAAGTAATTTCTAGAATGTCAGCTTGTCAAAGAATTACACATATTCATGGAGTAACATGATTGTGTAGAGTTGTACGTGCATCACCAAGTTGCAATTATTGTCCGTTCAGTCTACGTCGGCCTGTGCCGGCATGTTGAGTCACGTTGGTGCTGGTTGAATTGTCCCTCGGGTATAAACCAATCTGTATGCAACGAATTACATTTTGAATAGTTTGGTTTGCTGTTGTGTTTTGATTGTATTTTGGAGACATATTTTCCATCTCTCTATTGTTGTACAGAATATTAATTTGTAAACATGTGGTACAGTTTTGAAAGAGGACATTAGTCAAGGTTTGTAACCCACCGTGTGCATTGTGTTTCTCCACATGGCTCTCGAGTGTGATGTACGTGTGTAACTGTCGAGTGTAAAGTTTGCTGCAAGGTTGCTTCTATACAGAAATCACATCAGGCATGTTAATCTAGTGAAATTTACGTAGGAATAAGTGGCTCTAAGATATTAAACTTTCAATACATATTACTCCATTTTGATATTTATGTACTATTTGTTAATATGTCAGTTGTGAAGTTTGTATCCTGTTTGAGCAATTACAGAACCATGAAACTATAGTAGGGATGAGAATATTTGTCTTTGCAATTGTGCAAAGGACAGAACAATTGTCCGTACAAAGTAGGTAACGTGCTTTATGCTCGTGTGTTGCTGTTGTGAGAAATGCTGTAGGATTGTCAATATTTATGACATTTAAATTGTTTTATACTTTTATTATATTGATATTAATCGTAAACTAACTTAATGTTCTCGAATACTGTAAAATTTATACCAAAATAAAAGCATAGCTTTCATATTTGTACAGTTATCAACTGAAAAATTTAAAGTTTAGATTATGGAAAATACTCTGGGTTGTGTCGATTTCATTTTTGTATATATATGAATGAAAAATATTTTTATACTGTGATTTTTGCATTTTAAATTTTGTACATACATTTGTTCTTGTTACCAAATAAATTTTTTAGAGGATACTTTAATGTGTTTTATTCTCTCATCATAGAATTTACACATGATGTATATAAATTTTTTTTCTGTAAAATAAAGAGATAAATTGCACATAATTATTTTTCAAGCAAGAGGTAGTTCTGCATTGAAGAATAATATCAATTGGATGTATGTGAATTAACTAGAAAAGTGTGTGTTATTCTCCACATGCTAAACCATCAATAACAGATTCCCCTAACTTGAAGTTTGGGTTTCTTTTCCTTTGTTAATTTCCTGACTGTCAAAAGTGCTGACGAGGAAAACTGTTTTCATATTTTGTAATATTGACTTGGGAGATTGTAGCGGCGACAGCTGTCAAATGTGGTTCGACCTCGGAAAAAGTTATATGCTACGGCGTGTGTCCTGTCATCTCATAAAACATGACACAAAATCTCCAATTCTGGGTGTTGATAAAATCCATTTTTTTTTTTTTGAGATGCTGGTACTTGGGCCTCCTTTATCAGGAAATGTCAGAGCATTATGCATGATCAGTTTTTGTAGCTGACAGGGTTGTTTATATGAGTTTGGTTGAATGCGAGTCAAACTGTGAGTCTATGAATGCTTCATGGTAGTGTGTAGCTTTGAGCCACTACTTATAAGTGGCATATTTTCACAACTCATTTAATAATTTTGGAAAACTGAGAACACGTTTTGTTCCTTAAGGGCAAGCTTCACCTGCAATTTTGAATTCTTGGTTTTTCTGGTTTATTTATATTTTTTAACAAACAATGTCTAAAGTACGTCTATAGAAAACTAGCTGTTGACTTTACGCTGCAGCACAGATATAAAAACTAAATTACGAGCCCATAAATAAGTCACAATATCAGTTCTACCAAAATATGACAGAATAAATATTGTGACATAGTTATGAGTTCGTAGTTCTGTTGTGATGTCTTCTCAACCGACCTCGTTCCTCAGCCGTGTGAGTCCATCATGGGTAACGCGTGTGTCACGTGTGTTCGGTGCGCCTGCACTTGGTGTAAAGTGCAGCAGTGCTAGGCCCGACCGCCTTCCCTCAGTCGTGCCTCGGAGCTTGTCCCAGTAAGCTGCGTGCTGCGTGACCTGCTGGGTCCTCGACTTTGCCTTCACCGATCATAGTCATTCTGTGTCTTAATTCATCCTAAAATGATTTATCTCACCCCCGCAGCTGGCTTTTGGCCCACCTGCCTTTCGTGGGACTCTTAATTTAATATTTTTACCGTTAGGCTTTTTACCATGTCTGAACTTGTAATTTGTACCCGGGCTGAATCAGACAGGACTTACCCTTAATTTGAGTTCAGCCGCTTGGCTATTTTACAGTTAACTTTTTTGCGTGTGTATTTCCTGTACCGCCTCAAGTGATAATGTATAAGTTGTATGTTAATTACATGCCGGATGGCACCCGATTCTAATGAGCACATGGTCAACTCAATTTGTATAGTCTAGCACCTTCCCAGCTATATTACAGTAAAAGGCGTGTTCTGCGGCCAACAGCAGAACAGAAGAGTAAGGATATGTATGTTCCGGCGTCAAATAAGTAGCCACGAGGCGACTTCACACCCTGAAGAGTGTCTGCCTACGCCTGGCACCCTGGGAATTTGCTGTTTAAACATTTTCACTTATTACTAGTTGATGCCAGTAGCCGGACAAGTGATGAAATGTGTACGTTGCAAAATACACATTATGCAAATGAAATTGATAGAAGTTTTTTTTTTTAAATAAAATCTTAAATTTCCTTTGATCTGTGCAGAATAGAATTGCAGTTTAAAAACAGTTTGTATGGATGTTACAAGTGTGCATGCGTTTCATTTGAAACTGATGTACTGCCATATTGTGTGGTCATGGAACTATAGCTCACACACATAACTTTGCAATTGGAAGTTAGATATGACTAAGTGATGCAGTGTTACAGGATGCCGTACAGATGTGTAGGTGATGTGCGTGTATGTCTGTGCTGTGTGTAGCTGCTGAGTTACGATAGTCCAGCATCATTGTTCTCCTGAGGTCCTGGTAAGGCTTAGAGATGCCATCTACTCGGAAAACCACCTGCCGAAGGGAAAAAACTGGTTCGGGCAGCTTGGCACAATACCTTTAGTGGGTTATACACTGAAACTAGCGTAGAGATGCAGCTTGCTGGCTTTCCAATAGAGTAGTTTGTTATTGATGCAGGTGACTGTTGTGCTACCTGTATGCAGAAGCGGCAACCTGACCTTGCCTTTACTGAGTAGGCTCACATAATACTTGGTGTGTGCGGTTATATTGTCCAAACTGCTAACGCGTTAATATACTATCACCATCTCAGAAATGCTAAACCAAATTCACAATCTATTATAGTCGCTAACACTGCTCCACATTTTGGTTTTGAAAATATGTTTCTCTGCTGAGAGTGTGGCCTTCTTTGTTTAGTTAACTGCTACCAAAAAGAAATAAAGTATTCAAACATATATGCGTGCTGGATAGAAAAGGCCAACAGTAATTAATGAACAATGAGAACAATGTGATTGTAAGAGATATATGATCCAGAGGGGAGTTAAGTAAATAATTCCATGAATATTAAAGAAAAATAAACTTTTGATATATATTTAAAAGAGAATAGTAAAAATGAATATGAATGATGTAATGAAAACTTACATGATACCAGCGGGGTCCCTTACAAATAATATTTATTGTACATTTGCACTTATTTAAATGCCAGGACATTTAACCTTTTAGTAAGCACGAAATATTTTATAGGCCAGGTATAACTTTGTTTTGATGATGAAACTACTTTTCGTTTTAAAATTTTAAAGTTGGAAGTTTACAAACTGTTGGTTCAAACAAGATGAAAATGAAGATCTCCAGATCACCTATGGAGAGAAGAAAGCAGAAAGCGCTATGGCCGTTCTTCGCTGAACGTGACAGGAGCCACGAGTACCCCGTCACAGCTACCAGGTTACACTAGAAAGCTGCAGTCTTCCCATACTACAGTTCGGTATAGAGGTGCCGAGAACTGGTGCTCCGATAACCATGATACTGAGAATGGGACTGCAAAGCTCCAAAACTGTGATCGGTGATGCTACAACCTCTGGAAAGGTCGGACATGGATTAATAAAAAAAATCACAGTTACTGTGAAATTGGGTTAGGAAAATAGCAGAGCAACACTTACCCATAACCGAGGTTGAAAACTACACTATCGTTGCACACCAGTACTAAACTACGTTGTTGCACAGCTAAACTACATGATGAGAAGTAATAATGAATTTGATGAAACAACATCTTGATGATAAGTGTAGACTGGAGTAGCACACTGCCAAGTCAGATGTTCTCAGTTAGCCAGTGGGATGAAGAATGCACGTTGATACGCAGTGAACGCTTGGAAAATCACGCTGCCAAGTTTTGGTGGTTGCAGCTAGATCGCACAAGCTCACCCAAAGGCAACTTTCGATGCCTTTCGCAAGTGGCAACGGCGTAAAAAGAGATGAAACTAGGCAAAAATTACTCAGATTGAAGGACACTGCAAAAAAAAACTTGCAGCCAGATGCGACAGCAACATGAAAAATACACTGCATATTAAAATACACATCCTGTATGAAACTGCATGTGCAGTTAAACTTCCCGGAAATGCGCCGACAACTTGGATGAAGTGTATTCCTCGAGGAGGCGAGGCGGGAAACATAAGTGAACCTAAGAAAGCCCTCAATAATTTAAAATGGATTTAATTCACTGAATTGTCTCTCTCGAAATCAATCAAATCTAATTGAAATAAAAAAATATCGCCAATAGAAATTAAATTACTCTAATGAATTTGTTCAATACTAAACATGATAAATATAGCAAAATTATTTAAAAACAGTACAGAAGCATCACAGTATATGACCTACAAGGAGCGAGTGAGTATTAGATGAAAGTGCCCAAAACCGGACCCCATTTTTGTGTTTTATAAAAAAATATATATATAAATTAGTAAAAAAATCTGTTTTTAAAGCATGAAATATTTACTTTACAATGTTATGAGCCATTTACATTTTACTTAAAAAAAAAGCCTTGTAAAAATCATTATAATTTTTTTTTTTTTTTTTTCAAAACCTTGCATTTGCGATTTGAAAAATAGTTGCCTAAATCGGACCCCTCATAAAAATTATTGAAATAACACTTCAGAAAATTTGAAAAAGGTATTAAATCAGAGAAAACATAATGTAGTTTTAAAGTATAAGTGTGATATAACAATTACAGGTTTTAGTTTTAAACAATATTCAGAATATAGGCTATATGTACAGTATATGAAGATACAGAAAAAACATAAAAGAATTAAATTGTTTAGCGACAAAAATCGCAGATGTGCACGTCCTTTTCAGCCCCAGCACAATCCACATGGACCCACAGCGAACATATAACGCACATCACCCAAAGTTCCTCTTTAGAATCTTCGGAAAATTTCCTGTCGCAAAACATGAACCAAGCGTCATCATCTTTGGATGGGGACACTCCTGGGAGAAGCTCCAATCCCGATGTTCCAGAGGACGTGCTGTTTTCATCCTCAGTGCTTGATTATTTCACATTTTTCTCCAAATAAAGACGCTTGTGAAAAAGCTCTTTCCCTTTTCTAGAAGGCCCACCTGCTGAACCATGCCCCGGCCGCGACTGCTTTTGCATCCTTGAACACGATTACGTGCTTGCTGTTCAGCTTCCTTGGCTTCTTTAGCTCTTTTAGCTTCCATCAATTGGGCTTTATAAGGCGTAGATGTGATGACCAAGCCTTTCGTTCCCTATTTGAGGTCCTCTTTTTGATTTTTGGGATGGGAGTGATGTCTAAGGGGCTTGTCTTAGAGGATGTGGAACACTGAGAATGCTCACGTGTAGCTGATGACATAGGAATGCCATTACCTGCCGAAGATGTAGATGGTCGATTTGGGCCAAACACGTAAATATCTTGTGGTTCGTCTACATCACATTCTTCTCTATTCACTGGAAAGCTCTGATTTTCAGGTTTTTTCTTCCTTAACACAGATTCATAGAAAGAGGAATCTCGTGTTTTGTTTGCTTCTTCAATGTACTCAGCATCTGAGAACAGCTTCTTGTTCGAGGGATGTAAGCCTGTTACTTTAAATCCGTTGATTGCTATTTCAGCTGTTTGGCATCTAAAGTAGGCTTTGCCAAACAGGTTCATTACATCAACAGCACCGACAGCATGTTCATTGTGCCTTAACCACTGCCTGATTTCCTCGCTGTAGTAAACTTTGAGAGTGTGAAGAGAGGTGGCAGCGAAACAATTGTTACATGATTGGTTTTTGGCAAGTCGATCAGGTCAATATTCTGCGTGTGGCTAAAATGGCCATCCAAGAGCAACAGCACAGGTTTTTCCTTAGTAGGATTGGCAAACTCAAGGAAATGTCGAAACCACCGAGTGAAGGAGTTAATTTGGATCCACCCTGAAGGATGTGCTACAAAAATTGTTCCTGATGGAGCCCCTTTTTTCAACTGTTCACCCATATTTTTCCTCGGAAAAATTACTAAAGGGAGTACGAATGAGATCAATCTTCCCCATTATCCTCTTTTAATCTGCAACATAATTAAAAAAGAATAAGAGTGTTTACAATTACAAACAGACTTTAAGCATGGAAATGTAAGGGGTCAGGTTTGTGCAACTGTAGCCTATATTTTGTTAACCCAATAGATTTTTAATCAAACGTCTAAACGAAACGGTTCATTGATGAACATTAACCTAAAACCTTACCATTTAAAATATATATATATATATATATGTTAGAAGGCTTACCTGCCAATATCCAGGAGAAATTTCATAAAATATGCAACAATGTAAATACTTTTTTCACTGGCAAATACGTAATGGTGAGCTGATAAGTAGCAAGTGAAGCAGGCGACGTGAGTGCTCTGTTACAGAGTGGTAGAAGCCTAAGCTACTATTGACACTTAGTCCCACTAGAGTTCAGGAGAATGCAGAGGCAGCGGACCAAGGGTCCGGTTTAGGGCACTTTCCTCTACCTTCAAAAAGTTCATTACAAACATTCTGACCGCTATTGAAGAAATACTGCAAAAATGATATGTGAAGCCTTCATGCATAATAATTTCTTTTTCTAGTCTGTATGCACATACATTTTTATGTTGTGCTTAAATTAAACTTACAGTCAACTCTCGTTTTTAAGGCCCCTGAAAAAGCAACCCTCTTGAAATAACAACCCTTTTTTGGAGAACCATGAAAGGTCGTAGAATTGCGAGTTTACTGCACTTCCTTTTATACTTCCACATTATAAATTCCTGACACATATTAAATTTAATGCGTGTTTCCTACTTTCACTTCCATAATGTGGCTATTCTGAGACAAAATTTTTACTCTTAATCTCTGTAAAATTTGTTTAGCGCTACAGTGACAAGTGGGTTAGTTGCTGATAGCATGTAAATAAACAATACATCTGCCTCTTGACTTACCAGGTGATGGCAGAGCTATACGTAAGCGATAGTAAACATTGGTGCTACTTTTGCCAAACTGCCAAAAATCACAGCCACTAGACTGGGTTTTGCAAGGAACTCATTTGATGAGTAAATACAAGTTTACAGGTTGCTGACTTGCAAGAGAACCTTCCTTCTCTTCAGTGCGGAGAGCTAGTGGACATCCTACTTGATGTGATAGGTGCAGGGAACATTCTCCTAGTTATTGGAGTCATTCAGTTGTTTTTCTCCCAGGGTGATGCAGGCTGGAAAGTGTACTTGATACAGCTAATTGAAGGCTACTCATGGTAAAGTGAGCACTTTTGAAAACCCTCTAATTTATGAGTAATAGTCTATAAATATATTTTATTTTTGCCTTAGACATTAACTTGGCGTGTGATGGACTATACACACTGAGTTAAATGCCAATATTTATTTAAAAAGGTGGTTAATGGATACAAAATGGCTGAAATGTAAAAGTATCTAGGGTCTTAAAAGTGCTCACTTTACTGTGAACAGCCTATACCCTTGCTCACCTTTCCTTTTGCTGAGTCATCAATTTCTTGTGTCCGTTTGATGTGCAGTTGTGTGTGGTTTCATTTAGCAGTGGAAGTTGAATGTTACGTAGCCTGATACGGCTCTGCGTCATATGATCATTTAGCAGCATAATGTTTCAAGAAATTAATACTTGTTGGAGAAATCAGTTGGGCAACCTGAGATCACGCCACATAGCCAGCACTGTATAATGGGGACGCTGCAACCAGGTAACCAGGTGACTGTCTGTGGAACGCGGTAACTGTAACACTCGCGACGGAGCGAGGTGTCGTGGCAATCAACAGATTACACCAGCCCCAATGTCAACATTCAGGAGCACACGGAGGTACTTAGGGGAATTACAACTGGAAAGGAGGTCTGTTCCTGATCACTGAGCACCGAGGCGACCCGAACCAGAGGCCAGGAGACTAGTGTCCGGCCAGAGACTCGTAGTGTGCTGCCCCTGCAATTGTTGGACATGCAGACACGTGTGTGAGTGGACATCATGTGTGGTGAGTGATGCTCGTCAAACTACCCTATCCCACCGCTCCCTTCTTCCTCTTTCCAACAACATAGTCAGTGCAATTGTGGCTGGCTGGATGGTCTTAATTTAATTGGCTCCTTATATTGTAATTAAAGTCATATGTGCTTGAAGCCATCACTTTTGTGTACATTATATTGCTACCGCAGGTTTAATTTATGAATTAAATCAGTTAGTTGTAATTAATAATCTTGTAAATGTTGAGATAGTTGTGACAGTAAATATTAGAGAACACGAATTTCTGGAATGCATTCTTTAACTTGTCTCAACCTCACCTAATATACTAATACAAAACAGTAACGAGAATGAACATACTTCTGCTCTTATAGGCCTTTCACAGTAGCACTTTGAAAGACCTACTTAATTTCTATTTTTGGCCAAGCTGTATCTTTTTGCTGCACGTAAATATAAACATTGCACAATGTTTAAATTTTATTGCTCAGAAAATTGTAGTATTCTTAATGCACAAGTGTTAAATGTGATTAAGAATATTATAAATACAGTGGATCCGTGTTATAACGATAGTCGACAATGGCAAATTAATTATCGCTATAACGAGTTGTCATAACAAAATTTACAGTGGCCCGTAATTTTTTTTATTGTGTTTGCCCTTGTAGATCCTGTGTTTAAAGAATGCCGTGAACTACGCGTATGCAGTGACAAGTTAGTACAAAATATCTACGTCTGACCACGGCATTATGTAACGACCAGCAAACGCGTGCGGCTTTGCTTCCTCATCCATTCTTCTTCCCCATCCCCATATTTGTGTGCCGGCGGGAGGGAGTTAGTTGCCTACCAATCAGCGTGCTACTTGACTCATTGTCTCTCTTTCACACACACAAAGACGAGAGTACTGAAAACTTCCCTCCCTACGTCTCTCTCCTCCCCCCCCCTCCGACTGCATGC
>NQII01002869.1:262204-299493 GCA_002778355.1 Clitarchus hookeri
GATCGATAAATTCCTCCAAGCCTTCTTTGTCAGAGGATAGCCAATCTCTCAGGTAGAGAAGGGAAGAGGCGACACTACGTTTTTGTTTAGGGTTGACATTCCAGCCAAGCAATTAAAACCAGCACGGCAAAAAAAAAAAACAGAAAAAGGAAGCCGGCTGCCCACCCTTTTAACGACTACCCCCCTTTTCTTGGTCTCGACTAGTTCTACTCCCATTCGTACCTCTCCCCTCATCTATCTTACCATCTACCTTATCCTTCACGACAACACCCTTCTCAAGCTCCACAGACGCGAGTGTCGCCACAGACTAACAAAGGCTGACTCGGGCATGGCAAGTGGGTGAATGTCACCTGCGATACGACGTGTTTAACATTTAAAAAATATGAGTTAACAACTGTTCATATCACTATAATGAAAGGCTTCATTAACAGATTTGTGTTATAAACGAAATTAAGTACCTTTCAAATGGTGGGGAAAATGACGTACATTTAAAAACTATCGCAGTAGCGGACGTGACGCTATAGGCCGTACTCGCAATAGCGCGGCTCCACTGTACCTGAAAATTATCATCCATATACCAATATCAGTTCTTTACCTTGGCTGTCTTATGTTTATGCAGTGTAATTCTGTATTCTGCTCTCGTACCACCCTCAAAAGTATAATTTTTTTTCCTGTTTATACTATTAGCTTAAATAGCTACAGCCTTATACTTTTTGTAAGCACACTTTGCTTGAAAGACAGCATGGACTGAATTATCTCTTGTCATAGGCACAAGACGTTTGTAGAGTAACATTTTGAATTGTTTTGCTACCAAGCACTTCAGCATACACCATGCCTAGCATTAATGAAATTATAGAAAACATCTTTAAAAACGTTTGCAAGTAACTTATTTGCAAATATTTCACGTGTGAAAGCTTTCAAACTGATGTAGTTTGTTATCTAATTTCAATATGAAATATATAAGCTCAAATACAGTAAACTTCTGAACATACATTCAGGATATTATAGTTATGTGTTGGTTATACTTGAAAATATTNTTTATATATATATAGACACACACGTACACACAGAGTACATTTAACAGTTGTGTACAGCTTTTTTCTCCAAAGATTAGCCACATATGAGTTCATTGTTGGTGTTTAGACTGTTGCCTACTGGTCACAAGTTTGACACGTGTAAATAAACATAAGCATTTCTAACACCTCTGGATTGCAACATAATACGTACTGCTCAACCACTGTATATTCAAGTTCCATCCAGGTTTTATTGATTTAGTTAACTTTTCCTGCATGCAGACACAAGAGTAAAGATGTTGACATAAGTAAGATATTAGCTTCGTCGTGGTCAGAAAGTAATTCGGAATACAAAGATAAGCTGTTATAAAATGTAACAATGCACCANAGATATTAGCTTCGTCGTGGTCAGAAAGTAATTCGGAATACAAAGATAAGCTGTTATAAAATGTAACAATGCACCAGCAACTGTAGAATGTGAGTCTATTGGTGGTTATATTCATAAAGGATCATTTTTACTAGTCTTTGTGTGTTACAGCTCATGTTTACTGACTAGCGAATGAGTATTTGTTCTGAAGAGGACAGCATATGCCATCTGTCAGCTGTGAATTGAATGCCTTAACATAATTTGCTATATACTTTGTGAGTGCGTTGTGTGTTTCCCAGGTTAAATACTGGAATCAATAGAAAAGNCCTTAACATAATTTGCTATATACTTTGTGAGTGCGTTGTGTGTTTCCCAGGTTAAATACTGGAATCAATAGAAAAGTAAATATATCGAATAAGTGGCTGTATACGCAGAAATCTATTTGATTGGCAAATTATTCACCTATTCGTTGAATAAGACATTAATACATGGAACTGTTTTTCATAATTCACTGCTAACTTTGTAGACAGTGAGACAATCAGTGTTAATGATGAAATATATGGAAAACTGGGTAATGATATGTTTCAAAGGTTGATTTCAAAAGTGCACGCTTTATAACAAGACATGTGATGCCTTCAACTCGCAAGCATGCGTAGTTCTAGGATCAGTGAGTTTATGAATATGTATCTGTAGTGATGCAGTACAACCTGAGTGGACGTGGTCTGCTGTGTAAAGAGCACATACTTCCATTCAGACACTATACACACACACAAAGTCATGTCCTACTTGCTGCAACTCGAGCAACAATGTTGACCTCATGTGGAATTAACACAACCGCCAGTTTTTTGGAAATGGAAACTGGGTAAATACATTACGTACAAGAAATGTCATGAAGAAACAATACCGTCTAAAGTCTATTAGTTGTTCCTTCACAATTTTTTAATCAAATATTTAAAAAATTTCACCAAGTATGGCGTTTAGTTATTTTCTAAATATCGTTTTATACCTCTGTAAACATCAAAGTATCTTATTTTTCGTTAAATTGAAGTTATACTTAAATTTTATTTATATGTTATAATATTAAATTTAAAAAAAATATGAATAAAAACAGTGAGAGAACGTGTCAGTTGGTAGCACCTAGTAATAAATAGTTCTCATGCAAAATGTCACTACAACAGAGTGTGTATGAATTCGGTGCGATGTCCCTTGGTGTAATTTTGTAGACCTAGTTAAGCTTAGTTTGCATGAGGCGGAGGAATATCCTGGAAGTAGAACGTTAGCAGGGCTTCAGAAAAGTGCGAAGTAACCGTGAATGGATTACAGTGAAGCTGTGTAGTGTGAAGTGTACTTTGTTGTACATCTCTGTGTGGTTAGATAACAACTAGTATTATTGTTTCATATAGAGACGTGTCCGGTGAATGTTATTGCTTCTAAGATTCAATTAATTTTCTCTCATAAATTACTTATATAATTGGTTACGTTCACAGATATTCTTACCAAATTAAGAGTATTTGTATTTAGAAAAATACGTGGCAGAAACACTAGTTCTATGGAGCCATTTTCTAATATTGCAGGTAAACAGTGAATTTAAATGGCTGTTTCAGCTAAGCGTGAATTATCTGCATTGAAGATGTTGATTTATTAATAGTTTTTTTTTTAAATGGAAAGTGGTTATTGTGCGCGAAAATGATGTAAACAATTTTTAATCTCAAGTTGTATGCCATTGAACCCTTCCTCTTTTTATCATCTGTCTGATAAGATACTGCTTATCTCGACTGAAAATATATTGACAACAGTTCTGTTTGTGAAATGTGTTGATACACTTCACAATTGTGATGAAATTGTCATCGTATTTGAAGTTGTTAACTTATGTATCCACATTGTTGATTGTGCTATAACATTTTTTGAAACNGTTAAATTTTAAAACTTAGCATACACAGTTTGGAAGTTGCCATATCCTTGTATTCCAGACCAAATAAACAATCACTTCCAATTTTGTGTTAACTGGAGCTCCTATATTATTGTTGCAAACTCGTGCTGTCTATCTGGGATGATTACCAGTAATTAATATTCTCCTTTTAATTAAACTTGCACTTTACTTAATGGGCATTTTTCTCTATAGTGTTCAGTGACGTGTGTTATAATTTTTACTGTTTTTCACACATTATACTGATGAAATGTAGATGCTGCTGTGTTTAAAGCCAACGAATATAATACGTACACATATTGTTACAAGACGCCAGAGAGGCATATCTGAGTTTGTCAGGGGTGGACATTTTAATAAAATAAAACAACTAAAATTGATTTTTAGTTTATTTATACTGCTGTAAGTATTCACACAGCTATTAGTTACAACATTAAACTATCTTTCTCCACTATTACTCTTGTTATTCTCAGTGAGTGCAGTATTTAATGTTTGTTTCAATTCAAGTCATTCTCAATGTGTCTATATTGGTTATAGTCACTTAATTCACACTCATTATTAACACATATTCAGTTTGTCTATTGCCATCATTCTTAATGTCTGTCACTCACACATTCAGTCTTACACGCCAGTCTTGCTCTCCACTGTACCGATGCTTGCAGTCCGCAGACTTCACTCTCGCTGCCACCCATCGCTTTGCTGGCTCGTCGCTTCACTATCCATGCACACTGGCACTTAGGGCCGCACAATCCCTCAAACTCTAAACTCTCAGCTTGGAGGCCTTTCGTGGCTTAAGTAGTCTCGCTGGCCCGATATGGAAGGTTGCCTGCATCCTGAATCTTGCCGAAAGAGTCTAGGGCAATGATCAGAACATTCTTGCAAAAATAACCCTGGAAATTCAATCTGCCCAAGGTCGGGAGCATGAGAGTTCTGATGTGCTTGTCTGATACACACAGCAGCTCGCCTTTGTAAGTCTCTGGTTACTACACATTGATTCACTCATTTGAGTGGGACAGAGCGTTGAAAGTGATGCAGAGCAGCAAGCATGTAACAATATCTTTGTGTAAAATGTGAGGTTGTAATTTCAATTTATTCATTGTTTTATGATATAATTCCCAAGTCAAGTTTGCAATGTTCACTTGTGCCTATACCTTCATGAACAACAGCAAATAAATTATTTATATGTGACCATGCCAGTGTGGCATATTATGTAACAGGAAGGGGGGTAAAGAATACATTGTCCCTCTCCAAATTTGTTAAAGGGTACCAGAATGAGAGAAAATGAATGGGCATTCAAACTGCTTGTGTTCGCCGAGATCCATTGACGTATTGTAGTATAAAATCTCTAATGAATTGTCATAATGTATTTCTGTATACATCTTCACTTCTGGGTTACAAACTTTTTCTCTGTCTTCTACGTTGCATGTAATTTAGGGTTAGATCGCACTTAAATGAAGTTTATAAGATAAGCAAAAATATGTTGATAGGAGTGCCTAAAGGCATGCCCTCTCTTAATTTAGAGATGTTTTGCCACTGGACAGCGTACACACTCCACTCTCATGACTGAGCAGTCAGTACACACTTGCAAATTCCCACTATGTTTTGTTTATCACAACATGTTTGTTTCATTTGATGTACTGCCTTGTGAGAGCTGCATTGTAATCAACAGAAGCAACTCCAGGCAAGACGAAGGTGCTTGTATTGCATCACATCTGAGAATAGTGTGGTTAGTGTTAGAGGTGAAGGCAGATGGCTGTAGAGTCTGCAGTATATTTCTTGCTCGGTGTTATTTTGCATCAATGTGACGGGAGTCTACTGACCCTGTAGTTAGTTAGTTTCTCATGCTCCAGCCCTGTACTGTCAGCTGCTTTGAAAATGTTTGCCTTTACTTCTATGCATGTTGCTTTAACTGTAATCGTGTCTTTCTGTGATTTCTCGCTCATGTCCAGTGAAAGGAATGATTACTGTCATAGTTATTTTCTGATTGTACTTTTCCAGTGCCTCATATTCTGGATTTTTGCTGTTTTACACTTGAAAGTAATGTTCCGTACAATGTCATATTTCTTTCTCTTTCGCAATAATGCTTTCTTCTTCCTCATCTAAAACTTGATAGGTTCATATCTGTTTATTTTAGTTTTCACGACTTGATACATTAACTTGTTGTTTTTAATTTCCTATTCCTCTTTTGTATGAGTTAAGTTGAGGTTCTCTCTTTGTGTGATGGGTTTGCAGTTGGTGCAGCAGGTAGAGCGTTGGCCTCCCACCAAGGCAAACCTGGTTTGATTCCCAGTAGTCTATGTTACTAGTTCATACACGCTCGTAGCATACCAGTGGGTACCGCAATATTGACTTGAGAGTGCTTACTATTGTGGCTCCTCGCCTACAATTGTAAACTGGATGTCTCAATAATTTCCTCCTTAAAAGAACTATAACATTTTAAGGTAAAAAATAATTTACTATTCAAGCATTTCTACTGTTTTGTGTTTCCTGTTATAACAACACACAGGTAGTGGGTTAATTACATGATATTACAATAGAACCCTGTTATAACTTTCCTGAAGGGCCCCAAGAAATCTCAGCCTTATACAAAGAAAAACCTTGTAAGAGGGTAATTTTGTATTGAAAAACATGTTTGTGGACCAAGAGAAGGCAGCTTATTAAGCAGGAAAATGTTACACGAGGGGATGTTATAACAGAATGTCACTGTATTGCAAAGAATTTTGCAGAAATTACGTTATTGTCAAACCAGTTCAACTCATCACAGGCAGGAGATGGACATGAAGGTGCCACTGTAAACATTTCTCAATTTCAGCTGCAAATAGAGGTGATAAGTGATACATTTGTTGTTCTCTTCATGTACGCTGGTGTTGTGCACATCTGAGCAGCGACAAGAAACGCTTGCCTGTGCAGCTTGTCCTCTACCTTGATCCCTGAAAGGTACTGGACCAGACACCAGCCCGTGTTGCCGTCTGAGGTCGGGAGAGGCAGGTAGAGAGGCTCTGCTGGTGGCGTTCTGCACCACACATAACCACGGCCAAAGTTAACACACAGCTTGTGCCTTCACAATGTATGTTTATAAACTTTTTTTCCAGGGAACACCGGGTGTGTGGACATCTTATGATACTGGTCAGCCTACTCGCCTCCCACCAAGGCGAACTGGTTTTGATTTCCGGCGGGGTCTCTCTTGGATTTTCGCATTTGGGAATCATGTTGGATGATGCTGCTGGTCAGCTGATTTTCTCGGGGATCTCTCGTTTCCCCCACCCTTGCATTCTGGTGCTGTTCTATGCTCGCCTCGCTTCACCTTCATAGACTCTCAAGGCCTCAATGTTAAGAATCACCGAAATCTCTGTACTTCACTCCATCTTATGAGGCTATGTCACTGAAGCAAACTATAGTGCAAATCCATGCAAGACACATATTAACTATATAGTGTTATAAAATTGTTTTTCATTTACTAAACTGAATGTGTTGTGTGGAGTAGGGGACAGCTACAGGCTTCCAAGTGGCTGCCTGTTCTCCGTCAGGTGTGATGGTGAGTGAGACTACAGGAAGAAGCAGTGTTGAACATACTTGAGGCAACTGTTCTTGTAACAAGTGATGACATTCCCATACCATTGTGGTAACACTCAGTTTACGTGTATCAGGGCTGTTTCTTCCAAGGACACTGGAGCCTATCTTCTTACAGTTCAGGTACACTAGCAAATAACATGAAACGTACAGTACGTCTCATTGTGTTCATGTGCTTAATAGGTGGCCGTGTGTGTACTTGGATCAGAGTTGGTGGACCAGGTGTGCTGAGGAGTGCAGGCTATTCATAGTAAAGTGAGCATGTTTTAAGGCCCTGCTAAATTCTTATTTTCAGCCAATTTCTATTCTTTTCTGCCACATTTTAATAGAAACACTACATTATGACTAATAAACACAGTGAATACATTTCATTACTATTAAAATTTAACATCTGAAGGGGCAATAAAATATATACAGTCTAATCGCATAATTATGACCACCTGCTAGTATCCAGAGTAACCGCCCTTCGCAGCACGTAGACGAGCTGGCAGTGACTCAGTCAGGTGCTGACAGGTCTCCGCGGGTATCTGGAGCCATGCTGTCTGCAGTGCGTCCCACAATTGTTGAAGGGTGCTTGGTGGAGGAGACAGGCGGCGAATACGATGATCGAGGTGGTTTCTCAGATGTTCAATTGGACTGAGATCAAGGCTGTTTGGAGGCCAGGGAACAACTTTGAAGCCTTGATCGTGCTTGTCCAGCCATGTGCAGACACCTCTAGCCATGTGGCAAGGTGCATTATTGAGCTAGAAGATCCCATCCTCCTGAGGAAAGACAATCACCATGTACAGGTGGACGATCGCCGAGGATGGATTAATAATCAAATTGATCAAGAGTGCCTTCCGCACGGATGATCGGATCTAGAGAATACCACGAGAACATTCCCCAGCCCATAACACTGCCCGCGCCGCCTGTGTTCATTCAGCAATGGATGGAGGGGGTTGGTTCTCCGACGTTTCTCGCCGTACACACTGATGTCCATCAGTTCTATACAGCTGAAAACGTGACTCGTCGGAGAAGACTACCTGTCGCCAATCAGCAGTGGTCCAGTCGCCATACTGTCGAGCAAATTCCAGTTGTTTTCATCAATGCACCTGTGTTAGCATGGGTGCAGTCACCGTCCGTCTACTCCAAAGCCCTATTCGTCAAAGGGTTCGCTGAACGGTTGCAGTAGAAACGTGTCTGTATGCCCCCTGGTTCATTTGGACAGTGAGCTGTTTCACTGTAGCCTGTCGGTTGCCCTTCACGCACCATCGTAGTCGACGTTCACCTCGGACATTAATGGCATGTGGAGCTCCGCAGTTTTCACGATGGTTATTCCCATTGGTGCCATTCATTCACTCATGATACACCTTTACCACAGAGGCGCGTAAACAGTTCACTAACGTTGCTGTTTCCGAAATACCACCCCCTTTAACACGAAAGCCGATGATCATCCCTTTTTGCAACTCGGTTAAATCGCTTCCCTTACCCATGACAGCAAGAAGCGCACTGTGTACAGCCAGCCTGTCTGTCACATTATACACCCGCGTCACCAGGCCATGTCACGGGCCATACGTCGTGGACTACACACTGCATATGGTACTTCTAGCAGCTGGTCATAATAATGTGATTCGACTGTGTATTTATTAGTGGTTAATGCCTGTCAGGAGGACCTAAAAAAGTGCTCACTTTACCATGAATAGCCTATACCTACCTGCCTGCCCTCGGCAACATCCGCCACGCTTCCTGCTTTGATAATATGGAGTAGAGTGATGACAAAGCAAAACCCCTTTAGTTAATTTTTAAATTGCATTAATGTAGGGAATGCTTGATTACATAACAGACAAGTACTTTTCTTTCAGTACATATTGTATTTTTTTCAAACTGGCTTGGTGCTAGTGTAACGTTGCAGGCATTGTCCTGAATAGTGACCAAACCATCAACTCAGCTCGCTCAATCTGTATAGAAGCACGAGAAAAGTTCATAAATAAAGGGTGCCAATACAAAAAGCAATTGAAACATCAGAAACTTTCCTTTGAGATTTATTGATTTATTGATTGACAGTTATGCAATTTACACATTTTATACAGCAGGCATGAAACAGTTGCAAAACAACAAGCCAGTCAGACTACAAGAACTTGGTCACAGTATTCCCCGAGCTAGTTGTTAATCATTGTTGAACACGGCCATCGTAGTTCTGTATCGGTCCATAATGATTGCAGGTTTATTTCTGTGTGGTAGTGGCATTTCCAGCCCACCATTCCCTATCTCATTTCGCTTTTTTTNATAATGATTGCAGGTTTATTTCTGTGTGGTAGTGGCATTTCCAGCCCACCATTCCCTATCTCATTTCGCTTTTTTTCCCTTCTCAGTCTTCCCTCAAAGTTTGACTTATCATTACGAAAACATCATTCATGTTAATGTGTTTATGNTTTTTTTCCCTTCTCAGTCTTCCCTCAAAGTTTGACTTATCATTACGAAAACATCATTCATGTTAATGTGTTTATGTTTGTGTGCTACAGTTGTTATAACAGCAACATTTTTATAACTTTTGGAAGCTACTTCCAGTTATGGTGCTTGGTTAGTTAGCGTAGTGGGTAGACCACATTTTGCCTACTCAGGATTTAAAATATACCTAGTATATCTTTTAGTTTTGTATACATCTGAGTTGATACCCCATGCTGAGCTTTACGTAGGCACTAGGACATGGAGACACACTCACTGCCCGGAAGTGAACACACAGTGTGGCCACAGTTTTCAAGGCCTTAGCGCAGCCATGATAACATTATCAAGACTTGGCAACACTGCCAGCAGGGAGCTCCCCCCTGCTGGACATTGTTGGAAGGACTGTGATATGTTGTCTGCTGATAATAGCTGGTGAGATACCAACTCTGGCACCTTACACCTCAGCGACCCAGAATTGTTACCTTTGAGCTTGCATGTACAGGTGTGTGGAAAACAGAGAAAAACATTGATATGTAAGGGAGACGCTCCTACCCCAGGTCACCTTCCTACACATTTCTTCTTTACAACAAAAGTGACAGAACTCAAAATTTTAAGAAAATAAAGTGTTTACTCGAATCTAAGCCATGCCTAGTTTTTTGGAGAAAATCTCGGGGGAAAATTATTGGAATGCTTATGAGGCCACAGCTCTAGTAGGGAATTAATTTCTGGAGAAAGTTTGAGGTTTGATTTCCTTTCCAATAGAAATTTTTTTCCATCACAACAAGTATATTTCACTCCATAAAATGATACAATTTAGCTTTTGGAAGCAAATAATAGCATTGCCAGCAGCCCAAGTTCGATTCATCAGTTTCAAATAGCAAACCAGCTGCTGCATTTCTAAAATATTATGCAAAAATTATCACATTGGTTTCAAAAACAAAGTAATTTTAAAAATAAATTTTTTTGTGCCAAAAAAAATGATGGTACTCAATTCTAAGCCGCACCCTTGTTTTTCAAAAATATTTTCGGGAAAAATTGTGCGACTTAGAATTGGGTAAATATGGTATGTTTTATTAGCACTAATGAGTGGATTTCATGCCTGGTATTAACTTTTCTGACAACTGTGCTTATTCTGCTATGTCTGGGATGTAAAGTATAAGTTTATGTAATGTTTACAATCTGTTTATACTCTCACNAACTGTGCTTATTCTGCTATGTCTGGGATGTAAAGTATAAGTTTATGTAATGTTTACAATCTGTTTATACTCTCATCTAAAATTACTTTTTTTTACTTGTGTCACTTTTCTTGTGAAGGAGTGATTGACACTTTACATATTGTTTGCAACTTCATTACATTTGAAGCCAGTCCCTTAAAGTGAATCCAATGTTTCTGNAACTGTGCTTATTCTGCTATGTCTGGGATGTAAAGTATAAGTTTATGTAATGTTTACAATCTGTTTATACTCTCACCTAAAATTACTTTTTTTTACTTGTGTCACTTTTCTTGTGAAGGATTNCCTAAAATTACTTTTTTTTACTTGTGTCACTTTTCTTGTGAAGGATTGATTGACACTTTACATATTGTTTGCAACTTCATTACATTTGAAGCCAGTCCCTTAAAGTGAATCCAATGTTTCTGAGCACAGAGTAGCTGCTCGTGTTCTGATCTGAAGACCATTATAGCCAGGACGTCCCATCTTCTTTACTGTCTGTGCATAACAAAGCAGCATGTAAAACCTGTGCTACAATCTCAGTAAAAAATAACAAAAAACCAAACACAGACTTGCTTATGGCAACGCAATGCCACGAGATGCACCTGATTGCTCTAATGGCACGAGGATGATTGAAAGTGTTTGGTTTTCTTACACTGCATTCTATGCTGACCAATCACAAGTAGGTGTTTCCAACTACAGGAATGATGATCTCTTGACAGGAAAAGTACCCATTAAATGGACTCCTTTCTGATATTCGTATATTTCAAGGAAGATTTGTTCATGTGAGTAATACATGCTTAGTTGCATGTTCACCACTGCCATTGTTAAAGCACGTGCAAATATTTTCTGCATTATACCTCATTAGTCAATACACTGTTTATAAATATACAGAAAACTTTTTTTTTATGCTCATTTCTGATCTGTTGCCTGAGAGGATGTAGACAGCATTTCCCAGGCCTGCGTGGTTATACTACGGTTAAGGAACGCTAGAGTGATTGTAGCACAGGCTTAACATAAAGTATGACTTTGTACGTAACTCCCTCAGCACATGACTGTTTTTTAAAACTTTGAACTTTTGGTGAATTCCTTGAAAATCGAGGTAAGTACAGGGAGCGGCAGAAATAACTCCCAAATGTGAAAGGCTAATAAAAAATACACAAATGATTCTAGTCAAAATTTTATTAAACCATCTAAAATAAATATGTTTGCCATTTAGTTTGAATTATTTTTTTTAATTTTTAAACATACCTTTTTTTTAATTTTCACTTTATCTTTACACATAATATTTTTTTACTTTTCACTTAATGTTTAAACATTATTTTTTTAAATTTCCACTTAATATTTAAAATTAATATTTTTTTTAATTGCCACGTAATTTTTAAACGTAATCTTGTTTTAATTGTCACTTAATTTTTAAACATAATCGTTTTTTAATTTTCACTTTTTAAAAATAATCTCACTCAAATGCCGACCGTCACTGTCTATACATGTCTGAAGCCTCACTCTGAAATCACGCATTACTCTACTCTTCATCTCTTGTGGAATTTCCGCGATTTCGTGTCGGATAGCAGTTTTGAGTTCATCGATTGTCGTCGGTTTGNCTCTCCTCGTCATCTCTTGTGGAATTTCCGCGATTTCGTGTCGGATAGCAGCTTTGAGTTCATCGATTGTCGTCGGTTTGTTTTTGTAGACTCTACTCTTCAGGTAGCTCCAGAGAAAGAAGTCACAGGCGGTTAGATCGGGTGAACGAGCTGGCCACGGGATGTCACCTCGCAGTGATATTAAACGCCCTGGAAACATTTGTCTTAGGACTGCCGTAGATTCTCTTGCTGTGTGAGCGGTGACACCATCCTGTTGAAACCATACAGCAGGATTTCCACATTCATTCAGTTTCGGCTCCAGGAAGTTGTGTAGCATCTCTACGTAACGATGAGATGTTACTGTAACTGTTCCTCCTNGTAGGTGTTTCCAACTACAGGAATGATGATCTCTTGACAGGAAAAGTACCCATTAAATGGACTCCTTTCTGATATCCGTATATTTCAAGGAAGATTTGTTCATGTGAGTAATACATGCTTAGTTGCATGTTCACCACTGCCATTGTTAAAGCACGTGCAAATATTTTCTAGCAAAAAAAAAATTTTTCCACAAGAAAATAAACAAAATTAAGAACTTCTGCATTATACCTCATTAGTCAATACACTGTTTATAAATATACACATAACTTTTTTTTTATGCTCATTTCTGATCTGTTGCCTGAGAGGATGTAGACAGCATTTCCCAGGCCTGCGTGGTTATGCTACAGTTAAGGAACGCTAGAGTGATTGTAGCACAGGCTTAACATAAAGTATGACTTTGTACGTAACTCCCTCAGCACATGACTGTTTTTTAAAACTTTGAACTTTTGGTGAATTCCTTGAAAATCGAGGTAAGTACAGGGAGCGGCAGAAATAACTCCCAAATGTGAAAGGCTANGTGATGTTTATGACATTGAGCTGTCTGCCATACTTTTGTCCACCATCTTGTTCTCTCCCTTTTTTCTAAAAATTCCCTATTTTCCCTTTAAAAGTAAAGTAAGCACTTTGAAATTTTACCCTGAAATAAAATCACTGCCGATTACTGTGTATAATTCATCATTGATAATGGTTGCCTCACTGTCTGGGAATTTGGCAGCAAATTATCAAAAGTATTTCTACGCATTAATATTGTGTTGAAAGAAATGTGCGAGTAAATAGCAAATTAAACTGCAAATTAAGAATTGTCATTACTCTAAATCCAAACAATTATAAAAAAGGACTTCCAACAAAATAAAGACATAAGCTGCCATTTCAAAATCCTTGACTTCAGGCATTATGAAAAGATGTGAAACAAAACTGTTGAGTTTCCGTTACCCTCTAATTAGTAAGTTCATATATATATATATATATAAACAAACAAACATAAACATTTTTTGAAGTTTTTTTTCTGTATAACATGTTTTATTCTACAAATAATGTTAAGCATGGTAATAACAAAACACACAAATATATGGCGGTCATATCCAAAGGCAGTGTAGGGGTACAACATTTTATTTAGAGAGCACATTTAAGAAAGGAATTAATTGGTTTTAGCTTTCCCTGCTATCATTTTTAACTTTACGGCTCCGTTACTGACTGGATGAGTGTGGACTGGAGAAGGGTAGGGAAGTTCTTAGCATTGGTTGCAAAAGAGCGCGCTAATTACACTTATTTCTCAGTTATTGTTTTCCTGTTTCGTACTTGTTTGTCGTAGATGGATAGTTTTCACCTTGTTGGGTGAAATATTTTTAGATATGCCACACCTCTCATTACACTAAATCCCTCATTTAGTCCCAACTGTCATCCAACCTCATTCCTTGGCCGGCATAAGACCGTCATGAGCTGCGAATGCACGAGGCGGAGGGTCATGTGATGAATGTGTTTGGTGCGTCGACAAGTGTGTGTAGTGCATGGAAGCTCGGCCAGCGGCCGAAGACAACAGTGGAAAAAAGGGTTCAAGGGTTCTTGTTAGCAATTAAGATTTTTATGTATTTTATTTTGCTGTGCACATGTGTGCATGTTTTTGTAAATTAGTGTAATTTGTGTTCCTTCCATTTCAATCACACTTCATTCTCCGTGCATGTGGTCTGCACGGGGCCACTACTTCCAGCGAGGGCTTGTGTCTCTTCTTCTGACGGCCACTGGGCAGTCTCTCCTTGGAGCTCAAGCCGGACGGATGCGTGTCGCAAAGCCTGGGGTGCCTCAACTTTGTATTCATTGGACTGGTTATTCTGTTGCAATTATTCTGGTAGCTTTTTTATTTTACCCCCGTAGCCAGCCATGCCCTTCCGTTGATTTGGAGGGCCCTTAATCACGTTGCCTTAGGGCATTTATTCTCTTATGTAACGCATTGTGTCTATCTCGTGCTGGTTCAGACGAGGCCTTGTATAATTGTTTCATGTGCCGCAGCGCCTTTGTACAGTTTTTTTTTCGTAATTGCATTCAAGTTCATGTAGCTCCCTGTGCATTTTGTTGTAATTTTAATATGTATTAAACGCCGGAAGACTCTGGATTCACAACACACACACGTGGTCGCCCTTAGTTCCTATGCTTAAGCGACGCAGCCTCCTTTTACATACTTGCATTTGGCATACTGCGTGGCCAACAATGGAGCAGAAGATAGTGTATTGGCATCAGTCGACTCGCCACATGGCAACGTAGTGACCCTGGTAAGAGTCTCTGCTCACCGCGCTGCCATGTGCGAAATCATGGCCTGGTATTGTATATACAGCTTTACTTCCACCTTCCACTTCACCAATTGACACAGATAACACACAAATACAGTAATCTTGTTTTTAAAATAAGAGAGATTTTCTGTAAACCTTGGTGTCCAAGAAACATTCACTGTTACAGTTAGAATTTTGTATCTTACTAAATTTTATTGCTTGTGCCTGACAGAAAAGGTAGGAGTGAAATTCTTACATGAAAACAGCTTATGCTCAGGAAAATCTAGTGTCTAATGTTATGCGTGAACAACAGAAATCAAAAATTTTCCTTTTTAATTACAAATTTTAATATGTAATGTAATAATAGACCATGACAAATGGCCAGGGAGTTTTANCACCAATTGACACAGATAACACACAAATACAGTAATCTTGTTTTTAAAATAAGAGAGATTTTCTGTAAACCTTGGTGTCCAAGAAACACTCACTGTTACAGTTAGAATTTTGTATCTTACGGCACATACTAAATTTTATTGCTTGTGCCTGACAGAAAAGGTAGGAGTGAAATTCTTACATGAAAACAGCTTATGCTCAGGAAAATCTAGTGTCTAATGTTATGCGTGAACAACAGAAATAAAAAATTTTCCTTTTTAATTACAAATTTTAATATGTAATGTAATAATAGACCATGACAAATGGCCAGGGAGTTTTAAAAACAAGCCTTCAAAACCAAAAATAATTTGTGCATATTGTATAAAATTATAAAATTTTAGTACAGTGATGGTGATGGCTGAATTCTTAAGTTACGTTGACGTGCTATGTCTCTGATTGACTGGGACATCACGGTAGGGCTAGTTTTAGGTGTGTCGGTCAGACACACGCCTGGCTGTCGATATTGACGGACGGCTTGAGCTCGTTCCCGGGGTTTTATGCTGCAAAGTACAGTTGGGGCTGGGTTACAGCCCAAGTTAAGCTTGGAGTTGGCAGCTGCCTTTCTAATACACAACCTGGTACCACTCCTACAGGTGTAAAGCATGTAGGTAGGTTCTACGGTCGGCCACGCAAGAGAGGAGCAGGCGACAAAGTATCCTAACTAAGTGTTGAGCCAAGTCGAGGCCGAGCCAACCACAGCCATAACTGAGTACTCTAACTGGCGACAGTTCAGCGCGGTGGTTNGTTGAGCCAAGTCGAGGCCGAGCCAACCACAGCCATAACTGAGTACTCTAACTGGCGACAGTTCAGCGCGGTGGTTAGAGCAGTGGGTTTACCCTGGGAGTCCGACAACGACATGGATGGGGACCAATGGGACCAGACCTTCAGACCCAATCTCTCACTCTTTCCAGTGACTGTTCAGCGCAGTGGATGAGTGNTGGGGACCAATGGGACCAGACCTTCAGACCCAATCTCTCACTCTTTCCAGTGACTGTTCAGCGCAGTGGATGAGTGAATGGACTGGACTGACTGACCACCTTGTGGTTGTGACCTAATGGTTGGGGCTCTACCGTACTGCACACCACGTGCACAGTATGGGTGCAGTCTAATGTGTATTGTTTTGACGTATGTGCACCCGGCTAAGGGAGCCTGCAGTCCTATACTAGATTCGGAAAATAGATTGTGAATGCCGCTGTCTCCTGCTCTTCCCTGGTGGGCTGACGTCTACGGACGTTGGAGTTACAGTCACCCTTAGCAATGAGTACTCAGAAGTTAAAAGAATACGTGTTTATTCTGAGAGGAATAACATGGTGGCCTGTACTAGCTCCTAATTTACCAAGAACTGTAACGGTAGTTAATCTACGCAAACCAGGTGAAGGGGACCTGGGTCTGAACTAACAAAGCAGATGCGGCTAGGTAGCAGTACTGGCTAAACCTAACTATCGTGATGCTTGTTGTCCAGAAGGGACTTGGGTACCACTAACAGAAGGGTATTGGGTGTAGAAAAGGGATGTTGACTTCTTCGGGGGCATCTAGTGAAGGTCATNTGGGTACCACTAACAGAAGGGTATTGGGTGTAGAAAAGGGATGTTGACTTCTTCGGGGGCATCTAGTGAAGGTCATGGAGAACGTCTGGTAGGTCGCGAAGACGTTGGTGTTAGCAGAGAGCTCCAGCACTGGATTGGTGGAGCGAGCTGCTGAGAATGAACTGCCATTCTGCAACTGTGCACGGACATATATTCCACCTGGCCGCTAGCTCTCTATGGTGCCATCTCTCGGTCCAGGGCGAAAGCAGGCGTCTCTGTCATGCGGGGTTGCATCTGCGGCGTGAGCTTAGGCGCTTAGCTGGCTTCTATCACACGAGAGGGGTTGGTATGGCATCTGATAATAAGGCGTACTAACTTGGCTGCCTTTGTCCGTGAGTGTCTAGGGGCGTGCTGGTAGACTCTGGGTGCAAGTTGTTTGAGGTTCACACCTTCCCTGGATGACGTGACTCCTTGTGTAGATGAGGCAAAGTCGTATGTATACGTACTTATCAAAGAACATCACACATCAACATAATAAAGGTTTTGCAGGAGGCTCAGTACCTTCCTTACTTCGAAAGTGGGCTTGGATAATATTCAATGGTTTTCCTTTCATTAATTACATTTCTTGAATCTGTGTTCAGCTGTTTTAATTTTTTAAATTATTTTTAAGAAAATTAATATTCAAGTAGTTCTTACCTCAAAAGTAGTGTTGTTATGAATGTTGGATTTCCCACATTCGCGAATGCGAATGCGAATATTCATCTTCAATATTCAGGAATGCAAATGCGCATGCGAATATTGGCTTTTTCAATATGGCGCCCAAATCATGCGCCCATGAACTCATATTTTGACCGCGCGCTTAGGACCGGCCATGTTTAAACCGAAAGTAGCCGATACTGCACGAAGTAAACAAACCGTGATTGCTCGTTCATTTAATGAAGTTAGCTGCTAATAGTTCTTTTCGTAAAGATTTGTTTTAGGTTACTTACATTTATTCGTTGAATTTCTATAGAAACCATTGTTAAATTGTTATAATAGTGATATTTCAACATGGGTAAGTCGTATGTTAGCGAAGTTTGGACTTATTTTACAATATGTGATGCTAAAAATGTGAATTGCAAAATATGTAACAAACAAGACTCGCGCAAAGCAAGATCAACTAGTGCTATGAGAAATCACCTGGAAGGTATGCATAAAAATTAATATAATAAATTTAAAAATTGAGAAAATGAAAAACGGAACTCTTCTACAACAAATGCTTTGGCATCCTCTTCACAACAATGTACTAAAACCGACCT
This sequence comes from Clitarchus hookeri, assembly GCA_002778355.1. NCBI lineage: Eukaryota > Metazoa > Arthropoda > Insecta > Phasmatodea > Phasmatidae > Clitarchus > Clitarchus hookeri. The sequence continues at coordinate 280,195 of NQII01002869.1, forward strand.
AAAACAAATGTCTGACTGATTGCATCGAAAAAACTAAAAAGTGGGATAATAACAACGCCAAGTCTGTGGAAATTGACACTTTAATAAGTGAAATGATTGCTTTGGAGGACTTACCCTTAAGTTTTGTGGAATGTGTTGGATTTGTCAGATTGATGAACCACCTATGTCCGTCGTATAATTTAAAAACTCGACATCATTTGACTTTGTTTATATGCGAGAATTTCTACGGCAAGGTAAAAGATAAAGTTTTGGAATTAATCAAATCATTTAAAAAAATGGCGTTTACAACTGAAAGCTGGTCTGATTCTTGTTCAGGAGTATCGTTGCTGAGTTTAACATGTCACAGCATAACAAAATAATTTGAAAGAAAAATTATTGTGTTAAAAGCAGAGGTATTTAATGATGGCCGACATACTGGTGAAAATATAGCTATAAAACTTGAAACCATGTTGTCATTATGGGAGATACCCAAAGAAAAAGTGCAATGCATTGTTAGGGATGGTGGTACTACGTGAAAAAAGGTATTTCCTTGTTATTCATTAAAGACATTAATTGTTCATCACACCAAATTCAACTAGGTGTCAATGAGGGGCTTAAGGCACAAGATTCTGTTATCGCGGTGATTACAAAATGTAAAAAGATGGCAACTTATTTTCACCACTCAAATATTGTTCAAGATGAACTTGCAGCTCTACAAGAAAGGCTCAATCAACCAAAGCTTAATATTATACAAGAGAGTGTTACAAGATGGAATAGCAACTGTTATATGTTGGAGCACATTTTGAAAAACAAAGATTTGTTGTGTCTTTACGCTTCCATAAATAACAAAATTTCACAACTAACATCTCAAGAGTGGATAATTGTGGAAAAACTAATTACTTTGCTCAGGCCTTTTGAAGAAATTACAAAAGAACTAAGTGCAGCCAATATTTCCATATGTGCAGTAATTCCATTATTGGCCACCTTGGAAAAGGTAATTGAAGAATTTGATGTGACTGACGAATGCAACGGGAACACAATTCTTGTTCTAAAACAAGAATTAAGTCGCAGATATTCTCATTTGGAAAACGATGTATTGTTTGCTACGGCTACTTTCATTGACCCGAGATACTAAGTGAAATTTTTCAAAAATTCTTCAACCAAAGATCAAGTTGTGAAAACTATTTTAGAATCCATTGGAAACAATGAATCAANAAATTTTTCAAAAATTCTTCAACCAAAGATCAAGTTGTGAAAACTATTTTAGAATCCATTGGAAACAATGAATCAATCCTATATTCTTGTTCAAATCCTAAGCATTTCAGAATGACTAATCACGGGATTGAAACCTCTGGGTCCAGTGCCTGTCTATCAGGGAAATCTACGTCTTTAAGAGACACCATGAAATTGCTTTTGGATTCCAGTGAAAGTGAAGAAGAAGGAGGAAATGAAAGTCCAAATCCTGTAGAAGTTTTGATTAAAAAAACCATTAATGAATATTTAATAGATAAACGTGTGGAAAATGATGTAGACCCACTTACATGGTGGAAGGTGAATAATAAGAAGTATGGTATTCTTTCTCCTATAGCCTGGCAATATTTAGTTACACACCCCACCGAAATAGTCTGCAAGGAGAAAAGGCATCAAAACTTTAATTTTTGAAGTTTAATATTCCTCTACTACAATTTAATTACTAGGTGTTTTATGAAACTTACATAACTTATTTGAGTATATTTGGTAATTAAATTGTAACTTTATTAGTATTATATTTTTTTATAGTTTATCTATTATTTTTTTGAATTCAAGAAGAAATGTTAAATGGTTGTGTTAAAAATAATATAACTAGAACCAAAGTTAAAATTAACATGTTTATTTGAAGAAGATTATTTTTGGTTTTAATTAAAAAGAGGAAATTTTTTTGTTTCCTTTCTCAAAAAATATATTGTTAACTCCATTTATAAGTAGTAGATTTAATGTACAATATGATTAGATACAGAAATCTCTAGTAGATTTAATATTATTTAGATACCTATCAAGTTGCATTTGTGTTCTCACAAAAAATCTCATTTAAAGAGGATTAGTTTAATTAAAAATGTGGTAACATATTTAGCTCCATTGTTTTGTGTTTAAGAAGTTCAAAATTTATTTTTGTTTTTATACAGTTGAAATTATAGTTTGCAAGTTTAGGTAAATACCTACCTAAATTTGATTTTTGCTTAGATAAATAAGAATAAAAGATTATTAAAAGAATCTGCATGTACTTAATGAGTAACATCAAAACTGTTCCCCAATTAAAACTATTTTATTAAAATATAAATACCTAAATAAAAATATTATAAATCTTTGCAGTTGTCTGTTATTTCATAAATATTTTCATTTTTCATTGCCAAATACATTTGCTACATATTCACATAATTTTTTGCAAATTCGAATTTTTTAAAAACATGTGAATGTTTGCAAATGCGAATGCGAATATTCGTAACAACACTACTCAAAAGTAAAAAAAAACTTTTATTTAATTTAAAAAATTACATGTAATTAGTTAAATTAATGCTTTGATTATTTGGTTTTTTCTGAAGTTATTATTATTAATTATATTTTGTCATAGGTTTTTAATGAGCATGATTTTGCCTGTGAGCTGTAGAACAAGGTTCCTTGCATCTTAGAGGTGGTTGGCACCTCTGAAATGACCTGGGGCAGAAATGTTATAGAAACTGTATTACTTTGTTTTCATTTAAATTTATCTACAACTCAGGCATGTATTAATGGACCAATATATATGCGACTACGAGATATATAATCGTGTAAAATTAAGTGGGCCCAATTTTTACTTTTACAAACAAACTTAATATAATTTTTATCCTTAGATCAATTTCATTATTATCTGACAGAAACGTTTATAAGTCATTTTCTAACCTACTCTAAAACTAAGTGTTCTATATTAGTCCGCGGTAGGAACTGGANTTACATGCATTATGAGAAAATGCTACAGGAGAAAGATAGGTGGGTACCATGCTCTTTATTAATGGGAGAGGAGAAACTAGTAGAGAGGTGGCTGGGAACTTTTCTTAAGTTGCGCTGGTTTAACCAGAGTGATGGGGAACAAGAAAATGACACCAATGATGAAGTCATCTCTGTATTTTGAATAGTACAAATTCACGTGGGCTTTACTTTTACCTCGCACAACCTTTAGGGAATGAAGAAGGAACAAACTGCAACTTACATGTGCATAATGATAACACAGTTTACATTAAGAGAATTTTTGTGTTACTAGACATCCTGTTCTCATAATACACCCCTCTAGAAATACATGAAAACATCATTTCTCCACTGAAGNGCGTTTTCCCTTTCCCGATTTCAGTCATTAATTTTTGCCAGCGCTGTGTCGAACTTACAAAAAAAAAAACGTAGAGATCTTGAAACAACATGAAGAAGCGACAAGCTTCTGTGCAAGATTCAGCAGCCGCAGTTGCCACTAAATTCAAAGAGTGGGCAGAGCAAGGAACGAAAAAAGCAAAAGGTGCTTGGCTTTGAATTTGAGCCTGTAAGCCATTGCACACACTAGACATGTTCGCGGCATTATCACGTGATTGTCCACAACAGTCTTCAATATTTATGCCCAGTGTTTTGAGTTCCGAAATAATGGCAGAAAACATTTCTTCAGCTTTATGTCCCACTGAGGGCAAAAACTTGAGAAATCTTTCACACGGTTTGCCTGTTTCCAAAACGTATCTAATGGCGACGGTAAGTTGGTTCACATGTGCTATATCTCGTGTTGAATCGATGATTAAGGAAAAATATTTCGCCCTTCTTATCTCGTCTCCAGTGTGTTTTAAGACTTTATGACCCATCAAGAGAATAAACTCATCGCAAACGGTCTTTGATAAGTAACTGGAACTTCCAGATCCTTGATTCCCAAATCGTTCAATATGACTGGCTAAAAACGGATCGAATTCAGCTAACAATTCCAAAATCATACAATAATTTCCGTTATGCGGATCACCGAACTTTTGTTTTTTCCTCTGAAAGCGAGTCCTTTTGAACACAGTCGCTTCACTACGGCAACAACCCTTTTTAGAACGTTTCTTCATTAAGTAATTTCTTCATCAATCTTGACATGCAGTAAATTATCGAATCGGCCGTCAATCTCACTTCTTACTTTCAAACTAAGGATACTAGATTTATGACGCGCAGAGTTTTCATACTGAGCTACTCGGTGTTCTGCATTTTTCCAGTCATTAAATCCTTCGTTCTTAAACTGAGTCTTATTATCCAATGGACCGAATGCCAAACAGGGCCCGCAATATAATGATATTTTACTTTCAGAATAAATCAGCCAATTTCGGTCATTCACTTCATTATTTTTCTTTGGAAGATACTCACTGGCAAGAAACGACACTGATCAGCATATATTTTTTCACTTTTAGAGAAGTCACAAGACTTGTTTTGATCGAAGCCGTACCTTGCGATAATCTCCCTTAAGGTATCGTTGATTTCCCATAAAGCTGGATCTTTGTTTAGATTTACTGTTGTTTGCACTTGGTCATTACTTAACGTCTGATTCTGATACGCATCTTCAATTGTTATACTTATTGATGATTCCTCTACCGCCTCTACGTCAAAAACATAAATATCCGTTTTTTCAAAAGTAGATGGTTCAACAGATGACTGTTGTTGTTGGGCCGCAGAGTTCAAATCCGTTTCATATTTTCCAGATTGTATTGTGTCAGTGCATGTTGTTGAAGTTCCTGGTCTTTCAACACTACTTCCACTTCCACTTTTAAAAAAACTGTCAATTTTTATCGTTTTACGGATAATCTGTTCTTGTTCTTCTTTTTTTCATTTTAGCCTTCTTTTTATACTCAGCTCCACTAAGTTGCTTTCTCCCATCACTCATTCTAACGATTTCTTGGTTTCCAAGAACGGAAATAAAAATATATTACAGTAGGAGTTTTATTTCTCGTACATCCTTTGTTCAGACTTCAGATATTGAATAATTACCTAACATTAGTACAAGAAATTTATTTAAGTATGATATAACAAAAAAATCGAAATTTCTTTGCATAGCTTTCGAAACAGCTATTTATCAAGTTAAATTACGTCTTACTGATTCGTTACGGATGATTTATTGTAATATATTATGATTACTTACCTACTATAAGTTTCTACGCACCGGTGATATTATGCTATGAAATTATTCATACAATCCACGAAACACTTTGAAAAATTACAGCACACAACCAGAAAAAGTAAATACGGGACGGGACTTGCCCGTTTGTATCGCCGGCCGCCGCTCTATATCTATCTCTCTGGAACTCAATTTATCTAAGTGGTGAAACATATTATATGTTGAATGGTTTGTGTGGACCTAATAACATTTAGGTATATAAATATCAATCTTATTAATTTATGTAAGACATAAAAAAAATTTTGGCCCCGAATTTGCCGCCCCTAAAATCTGCCGCCCTAGGCTCCAGCCTACTCAGCCTGCTGGTAAATCCGCCACTGGGTAAGTCATTTGTTAGCGAAGTTTGCACTTATTTTACAATATGTAATGCTGAAGATGTGAATTGCAAAATATGTAACAAACAATACTCGCGCAAAGGAAGATCAACTAGTGCTATGAGAAATCACCTGGAAGCTATGCATAAAAATTAATATAATAAATTTAAAAATTGAGAAAATGAAAAGCGGAATGCTTCTACAACAAATGCTTTGGCATCCTCTTCACAACAATGTACTAAAACCGACCTAAAACAAATGTCTTTGACTGATTGCGTCGAAAAAACTGAAAAGTGGGATAATAACAATGCCAAATCTGTGGAAATTGACAATTTAATAAGCGAAATGATTGCTTTGGAGGACTTACCCTTAAGTTTTGTTGAATGCGTTGGATTTGTCAGATTGATGAACCACCTATGTCCGTCGTATAATTTAAAAACTCGACAACATTTGACTTTGTTTATATGCGAGAATTTCTACGGCAAGGTAAAAGATAAAGTTTTGGAATTAATCAAATAATTTGAAAAAATGGCGTTTACAACTGATAGCTGGTCTGATTCTTGTTCAGGAGTATCGTTGCTGAGTTTAACATGTCACAGCATAACAAAATAATTTGAAAGATAAATGATTGTGTTAAAAGCAGAGGTATTTAACTATGGCCGACATACTGGTGAAAATATAGCTATAAAACTTGAAACCATGTTGTCATTATGGGAAATACGTGCAATGCATTGTTAGGGATGGTGGTACTACATGAAAAAAGGTATTTCCTTGTTAAGACATTGATTGTTCATCACACCAAATTAAACTAGGTGTCAATGAGGGGCTTAAGGCACAAGATTCCGCTATTGCAGTGATTACAAAATGTAAAAAGGTGGCAACTTATTTTCACCACTCAAATATTGTTCAAGATGAACTTGCAGCTCTACAAGAAAGGCTCAATCAACCAAAGCTTAAGATTATACAAGAGAGTGTTACAAGATGGAATAGCAACTGTTATATGTTGGAGCGCATTTTGAAAAAAAAATATTAGTTGTGTCTTTACGCTTCCACAAATAACAAAATTTCACAACTAACTTCCCACGAGTGGATAATTGTCGAAAAACTAATTACTTTGCTCAGGCCTTTTGAAGAAATTACAAAAGAACTAAGTGCAGCCAATATTTCCATATATTCAGTAATTCCATTATTGGCCACCTTGGAAAAGGTAATTGATGAATTTGATGTGACTGATGAATGCATCGGAAACACAATTCTTGTTCTAAAACAAGAATAAGTCAAAGATTTTCTCATTTGGAAAATGACGTATTGTTTGCTACGGCTACTTTCATTAACCCGAGATACAAAGTGAAATTTTTCAAAAATTCTTCAACCAAATATAAAGTTGTGAAAACTATTTTAGAGTCTATTGGAAACGCTGAATCAAGCCTATCTTCTTGTTCAAATCCTAAGCGTGCCAGAATGACTAATCATGGGATTGAAGCCTCTTGATCCAGTCAGTGCCTGTCTATCAGGGAAATCTACGTCTTTAAGAGACACCATGAAATTGCTGTTGGATTCCAGTGAAAGTTTGTGGGGGGAGAGCGCGACTGTGCTACTCCCCCCCGAATCCCCAGTGGATCCTGAAAACTTAAAAGTAAAACTGGATTATTTGTCAGCTTCAGTGGACCAATGATGCTTTCATGTATTTCTAGAGGGGTGTATTATGAGGACAGAATGTCTAGTAACACAAAAATTCCCTTAATGTAAACTGTGTTATCATTATGCACATGTGAGTTGCAGTTTGTTCCTTCTTCATTCCCTAAAGGTTGTGCGAGGTAAAAGTGAAGCCCACGTGAATTTGTACTATTCAAAATACAGAGATGACTTCATCATTGGTGTCATTGTCTTGTGAACAGGGAGTTACAACTCCCTGCAGGAAAGTAATTAAGCCAACAAAGTACTATAATTTTTATACATTTCCATGGCTCTAGGAAACACACTACTTTGCTAATTTGTGACAGGTAAATTTTCCAAATCATTTATAAGTAACAGTGCTTGCATCTTCAGCAGTGAAGTCGTACATGCATTCTGTAATTGCAGACGATGACTCAAGTCAGTCTTGGGCGGAAATTGTAGTTACAAAGTGCCGAAACACAATGTTTTAAACTCTTGCAAAACTTATCTTGCATGAAGAAGCATTAATCAACAGAAATGATTATTTACCTGTTTGATATAAGGCAATGTGCTTAATTCCTTGTAAACTTGTATGTGACTTTGGAACTTGTCTTTGGTTTATAATCCTTCTTCAAATCTGATGAATTAATTTTTTCCAGTACAAACATTTTCAGGAGTGACACTTTTACTCTCCATTGAAACTCTGTTCTACTCATATTATTGCACTTTCAATATCTGCATAGATGTGTTGTACTCATATTATTGCACTTTCAATATCTGCATAGATGTGTTTTCTAAACAAGACTGCACTGTAAGAATGTCCAAAATTTGATGATCACGTGGATTGAAAAAATAATGGTGTAAATCAAGGGAAACCACACTGGATTGGCAGGAATTTAATACATTTGTAAACACAGGGAAAGTAGTTGGACCTGGATAAATTGGTTTATTTAAGGGGAAAATATAATTGAGGGGAATGTTTAACTTTTCTGTAATTTTTTGCAAATAACAAATTAAAATTTTGAACCAGCCACATGGGTAAGGGACCTACACTATCCTTTGTGCAACTGTATATAAACTGTGATCGCTTGTAATTAACATGCACTTAGAGAACTGTAAGCATTTGTTAAACTTCATTACTTGTTTGAGTAATATTTTTTTCTATTTGATTTACAAACTTTGTGAAATGTTTGTGCCCACAGTTATGTCGCATAATGAATGTGTGTACTTGGTGCTTTGTTGTTGGTAGCAGTATTGAGCTTGCAGCACAGGTTGTCGTGTCAGTGTTCCCACACTTCTCAGTGACTGTCTCTCAGCTATTGTTTTCCAACAGGATGTGTTACGCAACCAACTGTTTTGCGTAACCCAGTACTGTGGCAATCACGTGGGTACCCAGTGTTGGTGTTTTGCTGTCTGATAAGACACTCCCGCCTTCCCAGTGTGTGTTTATCTTTCTTGAATATGATACAACAACCAACTCTCCAGACTTGTGTTACTTTTTAGCATTCATGTGCGATAAGATAAAGCAAACACTTTACCTTCTCAACTGTTAGCTTTTGTACCAGGATGAGACAGCAGACAACTTCCAGACTGAAGTGATATATTGCAGTGTCGGAGCTGAGTTTATGACATGTTAAAATGGAGCGGCATGCAGGAGTTGTACCACAATGTTAGTGTTTGAATGCCACGAGATTTTTGAATGATACAAGGAGCAAGTGTTTTACACAATGGTGGTGATAGGAAAGTTGTTCTCGGTGTTGAGGCGTGATAGTAAACTTGGGAGACACCTCCACTGCAGTGCTGTCGTGCCACTTAGCAGCAGGCAGAGACTGCAGCGGACGGAGGTGCAGTGCGCGGTGCCGATGTTCAGGCAAGCGATCGTGCACTGTGACCTCACGGCCGTGCTCGACGCTCATGGTCGGTACGGCTACCATGGCCTGCTCCTGAGCAGCTGTAGGTTCGCCAGAGACGTGTCGCACTACCTGGATGGCCAGAGACAGCAGCGGGTCGCCATCCTGTGTCCTCGCGATGCCTCCTACGTCATTACCCAGTGGGCGTGCTGGATAAGTGGACATGCAGGTGTGTCATCACTGATGTTTGCATTGCAAGAGGGTTCGTTAGTTAAGTAATTTTACATGCTCGAGTAGAACCCCTAGTTCCTTATTCCTAGCTTACATACCAGACAAGAAGGCGCTGAAACCACACACTGCACTTGCATTCCGGAAGACCTGGGTTCAATTCCCGATTCAGCCATAGTGTGTTTTGTTTTCCAAAATGGCTCCATGCAAATCCCATGATGGTTCCTCAGTTCAGGTCGCAGCTGATTCTGCCCCCAGTCTTGATATCGTGAAACTGGGTCCATCTCTGGTGGTCCTGCTGACGTCAAGAAGAGTCGTACACTTCCTTAAAGTACATAGACAGTTTAATTAATATTACAAATTTCTCTACAGTAAAACTTTCATGCATTATGTATTATGTTTCTCTTGCACCTAATTATGTTCTGATATAAAACATTGGGTTTATTGTTTTGAAATCAATTCTAAGATTTTACATGACATGAAATGTTTTGTTTCATGTACTACAAAACTGCATTACACTTTTAACCGTTTATTAGACCAGAGGTAGATTAAACTTCATCATCATGAACAGGTTCCAGCCACTGGCCGGGTCTGTCTGTAACACAGGCTTCTCTTTCTTCCCATCATGCCTCCGTTCTCACTCTGCTCCAGGTCTTCATCTCCCCTCATTACAAACTCCTCCACTTCCTTCAGCCATCCATCCCTAGGTATTCCCAGTGGCCCAGCATGCACATGTAATGCAACCTCTGGCGTATCCTGTCATCTTGTTCCCAAACCAAAATAGAAAAATAAATGTATATATCTTTTAAGGAGACAACTTGATGATGTGAAACAAACACCCAACTTATATATGTAATGGATTGCCATATCCACCCCAAATGTGGAGTACATGTTACATAAAAATGTTTAGTTTGTAGAATAATTAAAAAGTAATTTATGTAATTTTTTTTTACATAGGAAAGTGCTATATTTTCCTGACTTTGACACTTCTGTGAGTTTACTGCCCCTTATATGTTGCCGCTATAGCCTCCTGAGCCTTCATGTAAATCCACTTCTGAGGTAGGCTGTTTGACGACGTTGGTTGTATCTACCGGCTGTAGCATCGTCAACTCTAGTGATGGAGGGGTGTGCACCTCAAACTCTCGTTTGGAAGGACCCAAGTTTAACTCCTGGACTGGCCATTCTGATTTTAGTTTCTCGTAGTTGTACAAAATCACTTCAGGTGAATACAGTGATGGTTTCTTGGTGCCAGCCACGACTAGCCAGTTCCTTTGCCCACTCCTGACTAACATCAGAGAAACGTGTTCCTTCCCTACTGTCGCCGCTGTTCACCAAATGTTGAGCTATACATGAAAAAAGAATGAATTGCAGTGTTATTGCTGCCAGGAACATAGTAACAGACACACGTACAATCATTTTGCCTAAGAGAATAATTCGTGTCACTTTTCGTGGAAGACGTTTTACACACAAACAGTAGACAAAAAGCAATATTATGTATAATTAGGTTAAAAAATGGTTTTAACACACTGTAAATAATTTGACTTTGTTTTATGTCTGCTGACTGTGTCTCAGGTGGATGTAGTTTCATCGATGTGGCAGTTAAAGCCTCTGCCTTCACAAGTACTCTACTATTGGTTTGTAGTTGGCCCGAGTCTGCCTCGGTGTACTTTATTGTGGTCTAGGACCATCACACTATAACCTAAACATGTTACGTGTTTTTATTTTTTTTATTTTAGCTCCAGCAGTCTGGCAACAAGCCTACAAGTCCAAGCCACTTTAGAATCTATAGAAATGATAAACTGTAAAATATTTTACATAATAGTTACTGATAACGTTAGATTAAAAATGTTTCCTAGTTCAAACAAAAATATTTTCAGTTTGGAAATGCAGGGCAAATATGTATTACATTTTCGATGGTTTGTGGACGATGATTAGAAGTTGTATCCCTAAATAGTATAAAACAAAGTCGCTTATCCGCGTCTGTCTGTGTATTTAATTAGTTTGTCTAAACTACTTCATGGAATTTATTGCAGTTTTCAACATCATCTATAGAATTTCTTGAGGAAGGTTTTGGTGTATAATATATTTATATTTAATGTAAGGACAGTAGAGAAATGTCGAACCATTTGTAATCAAGTCGTAAAAAACTGCTTTTAGGGCGTTTACATGGCTTGCGCTGACTAAACCATAAGAGATACATCAAATTAATGTACTACAGAATTGTAGCTCTCAAAAAGGTCTACAGAAAATTCCACAATAGCATATATTTATCTTTTAAGGTTGACCCACAGTAACCATTTTTGTCTTTCAAAGTATCGCTGTAAAAACTAAATTGTTACCAGGCGAAGCCGGGCCGGTTCCCTAGTATTATCACAAAAGTATAATTTCAATTGCACACACTACTGCTATGAACGAAAAATATTGTTTGTGGCTGCCTCTTAATATACAAATATGGCTAACAACTGCAGCCCTTCTAAATACAATAATGTCAAATAACATTTGTTAAATTTTTGGTAATTTGAATTTGGAGGACATTGTTCATTTTGCCAGTTTTTTCTGCAGTGTTGTTGCAATTTCCTTGTTTAATTCTGTATGTGTGTGTGTGCGTGCGCATGCATGCATGTGTGTATAAGATTAAAGTTTTGCCACAGTCTTGCCTGANTGTGTGCGTGCGCATGCATGCATGTGTGTATAAGATTACAGTTTTGCCACAGTCTTGCCTGATCAAAGGTTCATTATATCCGACATGCATTGCAAAGGCTGTTTACTGTAAAGTTAGCTTTGAAATCAACTTTTGAAAAACAATTACTGCCCATAACTGCATATACATTCAAGTACACACTGGNTTGTTCATTTTGCCAGTTTTTTCTGCAGTGTTGTTGCAATTTCCTTGTTTAATTCTGTATGTGTGTGTGTGCGTGCGCATGCATGCATGTGTGTATAAGATTAAAGTTTTGCCACAGTCTTGCCTGATCAAAGGTTCATTATATCCGACATGCATTGCAAAGGCTGTTTACGGTAAAGTTAGCTTTGAAATCAACTTTTGAAAAACAATTACTGCCCATAACTGCATATACATTCAAGTACACACTGGNGTAAAGTTAGCTTTGAAATCAACTTTTGAAAAACAATTACTGCCCATAACTGCATATACATTCAAGTACACACTGGTAATGCACTCTTTCAGTTTAGTTGGCAGCACTTTAAGGAAAAATAGTTGTAAGACTTTGTGTTGTACTGAGTGTGTGATATGTAAATTTTTTGCTCCTGAAGTCTGTGTTTCCTGTTTTGTACACATATGTGCACAAATTGGCATATTATTAAAAATTTGACTTTCTTATAAATTCCATGGTTTCTGTTGGGTGACACATGAATAAAGTGATCAGGTGGATGGCAATGTTCAGTGCACAAAAGGCAGACGGATACAACTTGAGTATAAAAGTATATAGGGAGTACTCAGTTAACCACTAACAGCCTGTAATGAACTAAACCACGTAGAGAAGCGGAGATAGTGCGTTGGAGGCCGGAGAACGTGAAGAGCCGCGTTGTTTCAGCGGTCCCGATGCCTGACGACGCTCCGCTATCGCTCTTGCAGCACTATGTGCTGGACAGCCAGGCGAAGCTGGTGGTGACGACACGCCACCACGCGAGGCTGGTGGCCAAGCTGTGCCTCGCGACGGGCAGCAAGCTGCTCATAATGGACGACGTGCTCCTGGAGAAGGCTAGGGAGGGTCGTAGTGCAGCTACGCTCCATACTATCGGGTCGCACTCGGAGCACTACGATAGGGAGGATGCACTCGTCATTTACACTCCAGACACTACGGGGGTGCCAAAAGGTAATACTACTTTTGTAGCTTCAGTTTTTGTATCTCATAAAACCATGCTTTTTTACATATAATGTTCCATAAGGTACTCTGTTCTTATGGTCAAATACAGTGATTACGACACCACTTTCAATATCAATAATATTTTCTGCCACTACAGCATGTAGTAAGCTGCACCCATGTTCTCTCATAATATCCCTTATCTTTCTGTACAAATGTTTCTTTGCTTTTTAACCAGTGTACAAATCCTGCAAACATCACATTATTTTGGACAATTGTAGCCCTTGAGGACTTGTCAAAATTCCTGTGAGGGGTTTTTTACTTACATAATTAAAACTATAAATGGTGAAAAATATGTGTATGCTTACTTTTTGTTCATATCTTCATTTGCAACAACTTGCTCTCACTTATTTTTCAAATATTTCACACTTTCAAAAGTGTGATGAATTGTGGGCTATTTAGGACACTCAAAAATCTAACTGTANTATTTTTCAAATATTTCACACTTTCAAAAGTGTGATGAATTGTGGGCTATTTAGGACACTCAAAAATCTAACTGTAAGATTTAACATTTTTATTACAAGAAAACATAACTCCTACAAAACTGTATTTTGTAGAATTGTGATTTACAGGAATACAACCTGATGTAGTAACACCTGCTGTGAATCACTAATTTATAGCACAAGGTTTTGTTTGTTTTGATTTTTGTTTTATGATGTGATGTAAACAAATGGTTCATTGTTCATTTTGTTGTTTTATATCTGCCTTAAGTTTAGTAATGGACATTCTTAGGACTGTGAATAGTATTACAAGTANATTTTTCAAATATTTCACACTTTCAAAAGTGTGATGAATTGTGGGCTATTTAGGACACTCAAAAATCTAACTGTACATTTTTATTACAAGAAAACATAACTCCTACAAAACTGTATTTTGTAGAATTGTGATTTACAGGAATACAACCTGATGTAGTAACACCTGCTGTGAATCACTAATTTATAGCACAAGGTTTTGTTTGTTTTGATTTTTGTTTTATAATGTGATGTAAACAAATGGTTTACTGTTCATTTTGTTGTTTTATATCTGCCTTAAGTTTAGTAATGGACATTCTTAGGACTGTGAATAGTATTACAAGTANTGTTCATTTTGTTGTTTTATATCTGCCTTAAGTTTAGTAATGGACATTCTTAGGACTGTGAATAGTATTACAAGTAATAAAACAAATCTGTAGTGGCTCGGACCCAGTTTGCTTGACTTGAGGCGTATTGAGCATGTTTGTTGCAGGAGTGAGGTATGCTCACCCACAGAATTCTGTTAGCAAAAACTGTAAATCTATTGAAATACATCGTCAACTTTGGGAACTGCCTGGAGAGAACTTTGATGAGTAAGGGTGCCATTAGACAATGGTGTCTTGGTCTTTAGAGATGAGCTTAAACAATTTGTGCAAATATATGTGATAGCTATCACATCTCTGGTGTGTGTGTGTGTGTGTGTGTGTNAGATGAGCTTAAACAATTTGTGCAAATATATGTGATAGCTATCACATCTCTGGTGTGTGTGTGTGTGTGTGTGTGCGTGCGTGCGGGCATGCATGCGTGTCTCTCTCTCTCTCTCTCTCTCTCTCTTGCACGCGCGCCCTTTTTTCCCAAACTTATTAAGGAGTGGTTGTCGTATGTTCGGGGATGTTTGGAGGGGAGTGTATGGGAACAGTCTGTTATCTCATCTCTCGCTCTTTCATCGACACTCCTCTGCCTTCACTCTCTCTTTTTCTCTCAGCCCTCCCCGGTAAACAACACTGCTAGCTGATTGATACAGCATTCTTTGTTGGGCNGTGTGTGTGTGTGTGTGTGTGTGTGTGTGCGTGCGTGCGGGCCTGCATGCGTGTCTCTCTCTCTCTCTCTCTCTTGCACGCGCGCCCTTTTTTCCCAAACTTATTAAGGAGTGGTTGTCGTATGTTCGGGGATGTTTGGAGGGGAGTGTATGGGAACAGTCTGTTATCTCATCTGTCGCTCTTTCATCGACACTCCTCTGCCTCACTCTCTCTTTTTCTCTCAGCCCTCCCCGGTAAACAACACTGCTAGCTGATTGATACAGCATTCTTTGTTGGGCAGGCTGGTGGCGGACCAGGAGTAAAAGAGGAAGAAGAGATGTTTTATTATAGAGGTGAGACACATTCCAGCACAGCAAAAAAAAGCCAGTGCGGCACTGCATAAAAGACGCAAAAAAAGGGCCACCTAGTCACCATAAAAGAAGCAAAAAAATATAAGGAATTGGGCTGCATACCACAGCTGTTGACATTCTTTTAACGAACCTTTGTAGGTTACCTTTATTGAACAGCAGGGCATAATGTTTGGTTTTAGGGCCACGAGTTATTTAATTAAAGTATTTTCCAAACATATCACAATCACCACATATTAATGTAAAAAAAAGAATAATTTTTTACATATTTACTAACCGTAAATAAATTTAATACAACAAGTTTATCTGTATACATTAAAACTTATCTTCACACTTTGTTATAGTTCAATTCTTCCATAGGTTAAAAAAACATTTAATGAATTTTACCTGCATTGGTTTAATGAAGTTGCAAGCAAAAGGCAAGTATTCAAAATAGAACCGAATACTGGAACCAATATTTAAATTGTAGAATCGGCACCGGAACCGGAATCGACATTTTTTGTTATTCGACCCATCCCTTATATATATATATATAAACACACATATAGAGATGTGGTTTTGTCATTATGGTAGCGGTAGCACTTGCAGTTTTTATTTGAAAAAAATAAGTTTTAAAGTATAAATTACAAAAAATGTCCTTGAACAGGATAATATTCTGATGATCTTTTGTCAAGGTGGCTCTTAACCCATAGTATCCTATCTTCAGTAAGATGTGGGGTAAATGTGTAGCATACTGTTGTACCCTTAAATAAAAAAAATGAATTAGGTTTTCAGTGTTATAAAGTATCAATTTCTTTTTAAATATTGAATTTTTTTTTNCCTTAAATAAAAAAAATGAATTAGGTTTTCAGTGTTATAAAGTATCAATTTCTTTTTAAATATTGAATTTTTTTTTACTTGACGTGTAAAATTCTTACTAACACACACTATATGGCCTGGGCCATGTTCCACAGCTACGGACACCAATACATATTTGGCAGAGTATCACAATAAAAACAAGANGGGTAAATGTGTAGCATACTGTTGTACCCTTAAATAAAAAAAATGAATTAGGTTTTCAGTGTTATAAAGTATCAATTTCTTTTTAAATATTGAATTTTTTTTTACTTGACGTGTAAAATTCTTACTAACACACACTATATGGCCTGGGCCATGTTCCACAGCTACGGACACCAATACATATTTGGCAGAGTATCACAATAAAAACAAGAAGTTACTGATAACTAATGAGCCTACTTTCCTCTACATGGGTGAAAATACATTTTAGTGAAGTTCGTAAAAGTATAGATGGTAGGTAGGTGTTGACATCTCATTGACAGCAATATCATCATAGATGAAACCAGAAACATGTGAAACAGTANTAGATGGTAGGTAGGTGTTGACATCTCATTGACAGCAATATCATCATAGATGAAACCAGAAACATGTGAAACAGTACCAAGACAATTAAAATACATGAGTGACTTACCCGGATTCTAGTTCAGAAATACTCGTAAAATTAAGCTAGCCAGCAATCAACTGCATCACGGAGGTAGGATTCGGAGCATCAACTTCAGAGATAATCAGTCTAATGTTTTTGATGATAGGGTTCACTAACCTGAAATATTTACACAACCATCATTTTTAAAATAAGTGTCTGAGCTTCTATAAACACATAAGTTTACACGGCCTACCATAACGCTACTTGTGTGAAACATTTGGGGGAAATCGGTTTGATTGGTACCCAAGATAAAGCATTAAAATCTTTTTTTCTTAATCGGTGCTATATTACAAAACTGCCTAAAAAAAGGTTCTTTATACTATGCATCTAATAGATACTGTCAGCATAAAAAGTTTGGTTGAGTTTGGTTAAATTGTTAAATAGATATGCCAAAAATATCAAAATATTTGTATGGCCGCCATTTTGAAATTCAGTGACTGACCCCATTTAAATTATGCAACTTTACATGGCCTTCTGTAGGTGTGCAAAATTTTGTGGAAATAAGTTGAATTATTTTGGAAATATGGCAAAATGTTCATTTTACTCACCTGGCACTACTTTACAAATAATCTTAAAAAAGAGGGTCTCTGTATGCATAAATGATGTTTCTAATTAATATTGTTCGCATACAAAATTTGTTTGAATTTTCTTTAAACATTTCATAGATATAACAAATTAATGTAAATTATTTATTTAAACTCCATTAAAACATGCTTGCAGTACATAACACATGTTAATGTACATACCCTACTGTAATAATGCGTGACATTTTGGTATGAATTGGTTGATTGGTCCTCAAGATATGGCATAAAACCTCTATTGTTCACGTGGCAATCTTCAGAAATGGAGGACAACAAGTTTATGTATTCGTACGTTCCATGATTGTAATAGATACAATATACAAAGTTAAATTTAAATCTGTTACATAGTTTTGTAGGTACAGCCCACTAAGCTCAAATGTTTATATAAGCGCCATTCCGAAAATAAGAGACGTACACACTTAAAACATATAAGTTAATATATGGCACCATAGTACAACTTTTTCGCCAAATTTGAAAGAAATTGTTTTATTGGTTCCTGAGATATGACATAAAAACATTATTATTTAATGTAAGGCTATCTTACAAAATGGCGGAGAAATGAGCCTTTGCATAGACCATTTTGATGGATATAACTCATACTGTCAGCTTACAAATTTGAAATTTTTTAGTAATTTTGTAGAAAAATGTTTTTAGCTGAAATGTTTATATGGCCGCCATTTTGAAAATATAAGTGTCTGACCCTCTCAATGTTTATGCTTTATGTTTGCATGGCCTGCCATAGTGCTACTTGGTTNTTTGAAAATATAAGTGTCTGACCCTCTCAATGTTTATGCTTTATGTTTGCATGGCCTGCCATAGTGCTACTTGGTTGCCAAATTTAGTAGAAATTGGTTTTTTTCAGAGACATCATGTAATTCTAATTTGTCATGTGATACTATTTTACAAAATGGTGGACAAAAGATTTTGTGTAGACGCATTTGANTTGAAAATATAAGTGTCTGACCCTCTCAATGTTTATGCTTTATGTTTGCATGGCCTGCCATAGTGCTACTTGGTTTCCAAATTTAGTAGAAATGGGTTTTTTTCAGAGATATCATGTAATTCTAATTTGTCATGTGATACTATTTTACAAAATGGTGGACAAAAGATTTTGTGTAGACGCATTTGATTATTGAAATATATACAGCTAGGATATAATTTTTTTTTGGAATTAATTACATGGTTTTAACGATTTAACGTATGAAACTAAAATAACTATATGGCCGCCATCTTGAAAAGAAGTGTCTGACATACCTAAAACGTGTCAATTAACATTACCTACCGCAGTACTCCTTGTTTGCCAAATTTGGTAGGAATTGGTTAATTGTTTCCTGAGATATAATACAAAAAAAATATTTATTAATTTATCGATTTCGTAAAAAATGGCGGATAAAAGGTGTTTTGTTTAGCTTATATGATGATTTTAATAGATACTGTCAGCGTACAAAATTTGATTGAAAGTGGTCAAATGGTATGGTAATCATACCAAATAAATCTAAAATATTCGTATGATTGCCATTTTGAAAATAAGTGCCTAATAAAGTTAAATTACTTGTATTTGCCTGGCATCTTATAGTATTAGTTATGTGCCAAATTTGGCAAAAATTGATTTGAGTAGTTTTTGAGATATAATGTAAAAGCTTTATTTTTTCACGTTGCGCTTTCTTCAAAAATTGTGGGCAAACAACAATATTTACCTCTGAATTCAATGTTTACACCTTGCGCTTTCAGCATACAAAGTTTGGTTTAAATTGGTTGAATGGTTTCTGAGATATGACATATCATATTAAATTTTAAAATGGCCACCTTTACCTACTTTCTGTCCCTTCATGCCCCTTGTCCAGACTGTGGGCATGTCACGAGAAATGCTTAGGCATCACTTCAGATGTGTTCTGTACAGTTCCTCCCGAGCAAGTATGTGAGGTATCCTGTTAGTGCTGTGTGCGTGATACAGTGCATCCACCAATGAAACACAAAGCAACTAAGGGAGCGTTTAAGTATTACGTAACGCAGTTTTTGAA